>JAPYZD010002691.1:0-16645 GCA_030522725.1 Ichneumoninae sp. B BG-2022a
GCTAAAAATAGCTTTTGCAAAATGAAGAAAAATATAACACATATTGCATTAAGTAATTAATGAAAAAAGATAACTTTTTTGTCGTTAGATTTTTTTTGTTCGACTTATTCCTTTCAAGATATATGAATTTTACACAAAAACGCATCGCCCTGAATGGACGGATTAAAAAATCTGAAAAAATTCACAAAGGGTACTTTCAAGTGATACTAAAATGTGGCCAATTATGGGTTAGATGTGAGGGGGTCGAAAAAAAAATTGGCTGAGTTGACAGAGAATACCTCATATGTAGAAGGCCAATGTCCGTTAATCAAATGAATAAATAAAAAAAATTATGGCACTGTCGAATTCACCTTGATTCAACAATTTCTAAACAATATGTATTCAATCCTACAGTTACTCATCCACCTGTTCGTGTTGAATCAATTACAATCTCCACTTTATCAACGTCATTTTATTCACCTCTAGTCGCCCACCGTAGTCCAAATAATTCATCATTTAAAAAAAAAATAGGGACTCGATCTCGACCACAAGGAGTGTTTGACCCAGAAGACTTAGACCCAGCGAGAGAAAAGTTCTACAAACATTTTTTTCTGACTATCTTACCATATGCTAATTTCTTCCTTGTAACCCAGGACGACGTTGCAGGCTAAAGCGCGTGCGTGGGATCTGACTTCCATTCGAATTTCCGTCCACCAAGCGTCACGTCCCTCCGGTTCCTCCAAATTCGTTATTCTCTCTAAAAGCTTCACCGAACGCGCGCTGACGAGGCCGCCAATGTTGAGAACGAAACCCGCCGGATACTGTTGCATCGTAATGAACGGATACTCGAGCATCTCCATGGTATCTTGATTCATCGTTCTGACAATTGCGGTCGAGGGCCTCAAGTGTCCCCCCATCGATCTGTCGCTCCCAGCCAACGAATTGCCTTTAAGTACAATCGAAACCCATAAATTCACCGCTCTTCGTAAAAATGCTTAAATATTTTTTTTCCACTTACTGTACCGTCGAGAAATAATAATTATTTTTTAGCAATTATATTTACAGCGATCACACGTTTATTGATTTATACACGTTGTTACCATCTGTCGATAAACGTATACGCCTTTTTTGAAAACAATAAAATATCCCAACGAAAAAATGTTTGAAATTTTTGGTTATTTGTACAAAAAAGGAAAGAAAATACTGCATAGCAAAATAAGGGATAAAAAAGGCGGAGCCCGCTTCGAACAGACAGTATGTCATGTACACTGAGAGAAAGATCTAGTAAAAATGACTATATCGTTTGAGAGATATTACCATAGCACGTAGTAGTAGGGCGCTAGGATGTCATCTATGGTAGGAAGTACCTGATTTATAAGAATTTTTCTTAGATATTATGGTAAAAATTCTTGGGTAATCTGAGACTTTCTGCCATAGGTCGCGCCCTGGAGCCCTACTATACTAGGTGCTATGGTAATTTTTCTTAGATGTTCGGTAGTTTTTACCAGTTTCTTCTCTCACTGTAACATATTGAGCAGATTAATCCAGAATAAGTATCGAACGCGTTATGTGGCCGGGCCTGGGGTCATCGTCAGAAAATTACCCGTACATTAATTATATTGTTACCCGTAAAATTACCCGTAAATAAATTAGTTCGAAAATCCCATTTTCAACCAGAAGTTACGTCATACCGGAAATATGTCACTTTCGGTTTGAAAATCCAATTTTTCGACGAGAAGTGACGCATTTCCGGACAAATGAGATTTTCAACGAGCAGTGACGTAGTTCAGGTATAACGTCACTTCCGGTATTTTTGAAAAATATCAGCGATTCGATATTTCCAGTTTCTAAATTCCGTAGTCGATAGCGAGGACGAGAACGGCCCGGGCCACAACAACTTGCTATTATAATAATTAATTATAAAAATCAAAGTATGTATCTTACTTAACAATATTTACATAGGTGTGTTGTAATGTTTTGTCACCGGACAATGTACCAAAGAATCTTGTTATGTAAGTCGCACTTTTAGGCGGGTTGTATGTTTCAGAGTTCTCGGTCATGCTCTTGTGAGGGAAAATGTGAGAGTTGGAAAATTGGCTTGTCAAACAAAGTCACAAACTAGTTTTCCACATATCTTTTTACACATGGATTACCATTCTTATGCAATTAATGAGTCATGCACACGCGGGACTTTTGATGGTGCAAATCATCAAGGTACATAAAAAAAATGTTTTTATATACAGGTATACGTTAGTATAAATAGTTTAAGTTCCTTGTAAAAAAATTATTATCTGGCAACGTTTTATAACGTCGGATGCTTGTGATTACGATGTACAATGGTAGACCAAAAAAATTATGATACTAACAATTACAACATTTACGGACCCTAAAAGCACTGAGCTTTTTTAAAAACAGACATTCGCAGATTTATGAAAATTACATCAAAAGGTAGCAAAGTATTCTTGGGGTCTCAGGTCTTTTAGGGCCGAAGGAGGTAAGAAGGGTCAATGGCGAAACATTATATAGTGAAACATCAGAATATTTTTCCTGACAAACGGGTACTCACGTTTATGAAAGAATCTATAAAATCCTGGCGGGAGAAATAATGTGAATGGAACAGAAAAAAAACATAACTTCCTGACGATCGTTCGATGACTGGACAATGCGATTTTATGAAATCGAATTGTTATAGAAAATATAACGGGGCGAGCGTATTGCTCGACACGGGAAGAAAAATTAAAACGAAAAGAAAAAACGGTGATTTTTGGCAACTGCGACTTTTGATTATTCGCAGAGAGAACTTTGTCACTCATAAAACACTCACATAAGATACTTATACAAGACACTCACAAAAGCACTGGTAGTACTTTTGTGCGTGTCTCTTTTGTGAAAGTCGCCCGTACGGAGCCCCGCTCCGATGCTCACAAAGGCACTTACAAAGGCATTCGCACTGATATTTATGCAGTCTCTCGCACAGACTCGCACGTGGAACGCGAGAAATGTTCTTGTAATAAAGTTAATAAAAATCAGCCAAAAGAATGGCGTGGAGAAGTTAGCAACGTTGCTGCAACGAATTTGCTGGCACCTGTCAAAGTTTAAAAATCGTTGCCGATAGGGCCCATTTTCCGTACACTTAACCTATCCTTTCATGGCAATGAGAATATAATAATTTGAATGCCGTGTCCCGATGAGTATCAGGTATAATGTTAATTATTTCTAAACGTTCCATGTAGGATAAGGTTAATGAAACGTCATAGGGATAAGAAAATATCATAAATAAAATATCACGAAAGCTCGACTGGCCGGTAATAATTTTTTTCTCAACGCACCAAGAGTCCTTGGAAGCTAATTTTTTTTTACTCTTCGAAAATATGTACAGAGCTGTATATGATTTTTTTCAACACGATTAAACCTCCGGAAAAAATTTTCCTTCTCGAGAAACTGCCTCATCTGAGGGTAATTATTTTTATTCTCAGGGAACCAAGAGTCCTTGGAAGTTAATTTTTTTCTACTCTTCGAAAATATGTACAGAGCTGTATATGATTTTTTTCAACACGATTAAACCTCCGGAAAGAATTTTGTCTGAAAGAACAAAATACACCTCTACGTATTTTGGAAGAGTAGAAAAAAAATCAGCTTCCAAGGACTCTTAGTTCCTCGAGAAAAAAATGATTACCCTCCAATGAGCCAGTCTGTCGAGGACAATTTTTTCCGGAGATTTAATCGTGTTGAAAAAAATCATATACATATCTGTACATATTTTGGAAGAGTAGAAAAAAAATTAGCTTCCAAGGATTCTTGGTGCGTTGGGAAAAAATTATTACCGACCAGTCGAGCTTTGGTGATATTTTGTTTATGATATTTTCTTATTTCTACGACGTTTCATTAACCTTATCCTTCATGGAACATTTAGAAATAATCAACATTATCCCTGATACTCATCGGGACACGGAATTCAGATTATTATGTTCTCATTGCCATGAAAGGATAGGTTAAGTGTACGGAATCTGGGCCCTATCGACAACGATTTTAAAACTTTGACAGGTGCCAACGAATTCGTTGCTGCAACGTTGCTATCTTCCACGCCATCCAAAAGAAGACCATACTGCGAGCAGATTACCGACGTTCTTTTGGCCGATGGAATGAAAATTGTTTTCAAAGTGTTATTCAATTTAAACTTGTCACAAATTATTAAAAAAAAAAAAAATACAAAGCTTTCTCCAAGGAACAATCAAAAGCCCAAGAATTTAACAATCTACCAATATTACACCTCCCTCTGTCACCTCTATTATATTCATGTACCTACACATGTGAATAAAGGAAAAAAATACATCGTTTACGACGCTAGTTCGCTTTCCCGTACGTGGAGCTTAGTGAGCGATAATTAATCGGGTTCCTCCAAAAATACATACTCAAAATACCCGGGGCAAGCAGTGAAACGCTAATTTGTCACTACCGTTTGTACTACTAAAAAAAAAGGCTGGGCTCTTGCTGCTTTTTTTGTATTCTGAAGCGTCGCGATGCGCAACGATACTCTAGATAAAAATAGTCGAAAGTTATCATGCTTGCGGGGAAGATAAGCCTCACCTTTTGGCGTTATGCTGAGATCGGAGTCGCTCGATCTCCTGTGCATGTTCGGCACGGCGTTGTTGGTCTTCGGCCCCACCGTTGAATTGATCGTCTCGACCTTCGATCCCAGCGACGATGGCATCGCCGACGCCGCCTGCAGCGGCGATGAGGATTGCTGCTGTTGCTCGTCCGGCTGTCTGGGGGTGAGTGGCGAGCGGGGCACACACAAATCGTCAATTGTATTAGAGTCGTTAGTATTTTTAGTGATCGGGGGAAAACGTTCGCGAAGCTTCTCCAGACTGCCAGCGCTGTGGCTCTTGAAGACCGGATGCTCGATATCGTTAGGGCCAAGCAGACTCATCGACGTTTCAACGAACACGCCTAACCCTACTTTTAATTCACTCGGGGTACAGGCACCGGCCGGTATCTCGACCGGAGCGCCATCTTCGGCGGTCAACTGCCGACTTGGCGGTCGATCGTCCGAACGATCGTCGCTGGCCGGGGATATCGTGTTTTCCTTTGGGACCGCGGCAGACTCCTTCGTGGTAGAGAAGATGATCGGGGGATTAGTGTTAGATCGCGAAAGATTCTCGTACGATGAGTCGCAAGATGGCGAATCCTGCTGAGGATTGGGTGAGGGACATTTCAACGAGGAGGTTCCTGAGATGGGAAAGGAATGAGTCGTCAATGAGGAGACTTGATTCTTGACGTGCGAGTGCGGCCGATCGGGCGATCGCGATCTCGATCGTCTCCGGTGGGATTTAGTTCGATGAATCGAGTCCGGTGATGGCGTGGCGCTGGTGTTGACGCGTTCGCGCCTCTTTCGACGGCTCTTCGTCGAATCGCGACGTTCGTGATGGGCGTGATGGACCATCATTTTGGTGTCTATGGTCCTTATGAGATCGAGCATGCAGTGTTGACGATACTTTCTTCCGAACTTTTCACCGATCGCCCGATCGTCGAGAGGAAACTTTCTACTACCGATGCTCCCGAAGTGCTGCGTCTTCATCTCGTCCGGTGAGAAAGTACTCTGGACGTTGATGGTGGTTCGTATGACCGGGACCTGAAGGCGGGTCGCGAGCTCCTCCGGCGGTGGCGCCACTATGATCGGTATGGGACTCGGCGGTCTCGCGGTGTTGGGGGTTTTCGTTGTTTTCGGCGCGACAAATCGATCCTTGGCCGGACCTTTATAGATCACTGTGTCGGTTCGTTCGATCTTCTTCGATCGGTCCTTCTTGCCGGTTAGATTTTTACCGTCCGGTTGGTCCCCGGATATCTGGGGAACCGCGGTCTTCCGAGATTGAGGGAGATCGGTGCTCTCGGTTCGGTTGTTTTCGACCGCATTCGACGATTTAGCTATTTTTATCTGGTTCGCTTTAGTGATCTTGTCGAAAGACAGGCCCAAGGGACAGACTTGTCTATCCGTGCGATCGACGATTTTTTCTGCGATCGATGATGTTTCACCGTCGAGGCATACTTTGGATAACGATCGTTTTTCGGAGGCTTCGAAATCGGGGAGTTCCGTTTGTTTGTCATCGGAGAAAATCAGTGTTCGGCGATCCGATTTCGGTGATTCGAAAGATCGGTGCGTAGACGATTTTTTCTCAGGATTGAAATTGGGTATCATCGAGGGGTCGGTTTCTACGGGCGTGCTCGTTACGAAACCCGGGTCTTCAGCGCTGTCGAAACCCATCTGTTTGGGAAGAAATTTCAGGTGCTTCAGTTTCGCGCTCGGTGAGGATTTCGGTAGAGGTGATACCGAACTCGTCGGGTGATAGTCGGATGTGTGCTCTTGAACGTTTGGAGAGACCGTGGGGATGGCGAGAATATTGGATGTATTCGTGAGCCCAAGTGGCGACGTACTTTCTTTGATTTCAGCCTCAATAACGATATCTGCCGATTTTTCTGACGTCGGGGTTTCGGGTAATTTCACAAATTCCATAGCATGCCGACGACCCGAATTCACTATCCAATCGTCGAGTGAGTTCGGTTCGATTACGGAAGTATCGTCGAGAATGTTGTAATCGGTGCTCGATTCCAATTTTTCATCCGACTGCGAGATCGACAGAGTTTCGCCGATTTCGGGCTCAATTTCCATCGATTCTTTTGTTTCCAAGACTTTCTCAACTGAGCATTTAGTTGGCAAAATTAAATCAGGGTTACTCTGAATCCCAGAAATATTCCCGATCTCGAACTCTTGAATCTGTTCGATTTTTGTAAGATCAGTCGAGCCGGCCTCAACCGGCGAGCAACATTCGTCGAGAAAATTATAATTCGTGCTCGATATCGAGTGGCAATCTCGCAGCATTGTCGTCGTTGGATTTTCCAGTCCCGTCCGATCGATCCCAAGTTGTTCCTGTTTTACCGACGGTTCCTCGATTTTTTCCAGGCATGGAGACAAAGTTGACGCAGATGCTCTCGAGCGATTGGAGTCGCGAGGAACTTCCGTAGCTGGCTCGATGATCAGATCGAAATTTCTACGGTCGAGCGAAGACCGATCGATCGCTAAGCGACTATCATCGGTAATGTAGTTATGTGTGTTGGATTTCAAAATCTCATCCACTTGGGAGAAAAGTGAAGAATTTTCATTGTTTCCACTCGGGTCTTCGATGCATTTCAAGAGAGCATCGTCAAGAACTTTTAAATCACTATCAGTTTCCTTGTCATCCGATTGAGAGGTGAATAACGGATTTTTAAGATTGGTAGACTCGATTTTTGTATCCTCGATATTTTTTAGGTCCTTCTCGACTTCTTTGAAAATTACCGATACAATCGTCGGTCGAGTATCCGAAATCTTAGATAATTTCGGGACGTCGATAACGCGTTGAGAGCTCGGATCTATTTTACTATGAGAGAGGTCATTTTGATTGAAGAGTCGATCATTTTCTTTCGAATTATAGTCGTCGCTGTTCAATTGGATATTTTCATCCGATCGTGAAATTGACGGACGAACGGCTTCGTTCGCACCATCGATCGCAAATTCTTCCCGTATCGCTGAGATTTCGTCAATTTTTGTGGGCGTTTTATCGAATTCCGTAACTTCAACAGCTCGCGGAATGTTCGATTCAAATTTTTCATCGTCGTCCGAGCTCGGACCTACCAACGAATAAGTATCGCAGGGAATATTGTAACTGGATTCAAAAGCGGGACCTGCCTGCATAATAGATAAATGATTTTTATTATCGGTTGACTTGATCTTCGACGCTTCAATTTTGTCTAACGATTTTAAAAAATCCAATTTATTTTCCATACAAGATAAAACTTCCATGGAACGGTGAAGATATGCTTCACATTTTTCATCTGACTGTGAAATAGATAAAAGATCTTTATTATCCATCGGCTCAGTCTTTGATACTTCAAGTTTTTCTGAAGCTTGAGAAATTTCCATTTTATCTTCCGCAGAAGGTAAAACTTTCATCGAGAGCTGAACGTTTGCCTCAAATTCTTCATTCGCCCGCGAAACAGCTAAAAGATTTAGATCGTCGGTAGGGTCGATGCTTGACACTTGAATTTCTTCTGAAGGTTTTGAAAAATCCATTTTGGCTTCCGTAGACGACACAATTTTTAAAGAATCCTGAACATTTTTATCAAATTTCTCGTCTACCTCTGAAACGGATAAAGGATTCATATTATCCGTGTGCCGAATCATCGACTCTTCAATTTTTTCCGAGAGCTCAAAAAAATCGTCTTTATCGAACAATCCACCGATTTTCGCGTCTTCCATAAAACGCTTCAAATTCGCTTCGAATCCCGCATCATCGATCGAGTTTGTCTCAACGATCGGGCAATTGTCCTCGAGAATATTGTAATCGGTGCTCGATTCAGAATTTTCATCTCTCGCTTCAGCGAAATACCTGTCTTCCTCCTTTGTATAATCAATCCCCGTCTCTTCGTTCCCTGCCGATTTCGGTGAATCGGTAAATGATCCGGTATTCGTCGCTCGACGAAAGCTCTTCACCGATTTTTTCTCGTCTGCCGATCCCAGATCAACGATCGAGTAAGTATCGTCAAGAATATTGTAATTTGTGCTCGATTCTGACGGCTCCTCGTCGGACGTCGACGTATCGGTCTCCGACGACGACATCATCGGTATCGCGTGCTCACTCGCGTACTTGACATCCCGCTTTTTCCTCTTCCCCAAAAGAATCTTGCTCTCCGAATAATTATCCTCGATCTGCGAGCTAGTCGACTCCTCGTTGGAATCGGCAATCCCTTCAGTATCCTTCGTCCCTGCTGATCTCAACCGATTTTCGTCGCACTCCTGCTGATCGTCCAGCAAATTTACCGGCGAAGGTGTCGGAGTCTCGCGGTCCTCGCGCACGCTGTCTAGCGGAAAACCGCTGTGTACCGATCTTATGAGCAAAGCAGCTATTCCGTCCACGGCTTTCTTTTTGTGAGTAAATTTTTTTCTCCTGATGGACTGTCTGAGATCGGCGATCGACGGTGATCGGTTGGACTCCGAGCCGGCGAGTGACCACGTGCTCGAGTAAGTACTCTCCTGATCGCTCTCGTCGTCGAAGGAATCGGTGATCTTCGATCTTATCTCGGCGACCCTTCGCGGCAGAATGTTTTTGTGAAGATAACGAAAATTCTTGAGACCACGGGAGAACGGATTGCTCGCAGGTTCGCCGCGCATGTCCTCCAGGGCGAGCATGTTCATCAACGACGATTCGCTTATGAGATCGTCGGCGAGCGACAGACTTGAGGTGATTCCTTTTCTCATGGGGTTGTTACCGATCGGGCTATGCTGAAGGGAGTGTTGTCGCGATCGAAGACTCGGAGCTCCGTACTCTGATATTCGAACGTCGCGACGCCTCGTCGATGTTCTCTCGTGTTTAGGAAATCGGTTGCTTACGGATGTTGGATGCAAAGTTGTGGGGGACCGGGACAACGGAGCGGTGAGATTCGGCGAATGGGAGAGCAGCGGCAGACTGTCGTCGCTCTCGGACAGATCGTACAGATTCTTCGATTGCAAACAAAAACTCGTTAGACTTTAATTTTGTTTTTTTAATTTTTCATGCGGGGTTGGAAGATGGAGGGGTGGAAGTAAGATTTTCTTAAATTGAGAGTTTAGAACTTTGGTGATGAAAAGATATGCTTAAAATTTGTTTCCTAATTTTCTTTTTTTATCGGAGTTGCTAATTTCCGCTTATTTTTTTATATATATAAATAAAAGATATATATGTATGCAAGGCTTTTGCCGAACTCACTCTTCGATGTTGGACGTCTCGATCGGGAGGACAGAGGAGATATCCTGAAGCTTGACGAGCGTCACCGCTGTGCCTATTCCTCGGGCGACTATTCCTGATTCTCCTTCCAGATCGAAGTTCTGCACGTATCTGTAAACGAATGAAAATCAGTGTTAATGTTTCCATCGATTGAGACCAATAGTTCGCCAAGATTTATACAAAAATGATTGTATTGCTAAGACTAGTACTGCTGTTTAGCAAATATCAAGATTTGTAACATTCATTATCACATTAGATTTACTTTGCTTAATTATTGCTCAATACGAAAGATAAGTCGAAATTTAAAAAAATGTACATCGTGGATGTCAATTACAAAAATCGATGAGTTAATACTATTAGTAGGTTTCTATCTAACTACAACTTATTACGATACTGTATAAGTATATAGAAACATGTTCCAATTCTGACACTTTCTCATAAATAGTTGCTTCGGTGCATCGCACTGAAAGTATCTACATGAGACTAAATTTTATCAAGTCATATCGGCTGTGTTCTGCATCTCCAAATCTTCCCTTGAGGAAGTTCACTTAGAGAATATAATTCTACAAGTGAACAATTTTTTTGTGTTCCTACAGCAACGCTTTGACGGACACTTGCCAAAAATGAAATTTGATCTCATGCAGATATCTTCAGGATCATCTTCGGTGCAGCTTAGCATTATAAGTTGTAAACTCGACGAAATTTTGCGTAGTAAGTTGAATATTCGCCACATTTTTTTCCAACAACGTCGACGTAAAAAGTTATAGATACGACGTAGTATTGGGAAGTTATAGAAAAATGTTCGCCAGGCAAAGTTGAGGTCATACTCTGGTACTGCAGTTTTGCCGACAAAACGGGAACGAACCTTGGCGCAATTTTTTATAAATCACTTTCCGAAGATTGTTAGATAAACCGTTGTCGCAAATTTGCCAATACAATGTTATTAGGAAATTGTAAGTAATTCGGAAATTAGCAATCAACAAATCGAACATGATCGATAATCGGCCCTACCCAATAACCGCGTTTCCACCGAGATCCAGAGCCTTCAAGCCAATTTTTCTCTGCACTTCGCCGCTCAGCTTGAAGAATAGTGTCTGACGAGCCTCGTTCGAAGCTCGGGGAGTTCTGATCTTATCGATCCACTTATACTCCGGATCGTCGCTCACTACGAGCTCCTCCACAAAGCCGTGTATCACCTGGGCGTGATATCCGTGGGGTATATTCGGAGCTGCAACACATTTATATAAACTTTTAAAGCTTCTGAAGTTCCAAATTTACATCTATGTCAATTGGTTTAACCGAAACATACATCGGCATGAGATATAATAATTAACCCTCTCGACTAGATTACCACAATCTTCCTGCCAATGTTCCTCAGAAATTCGTGGCAGGGTATTTTCGGTAATATATTTTTTTTTGCTCCATTAACTATACTTTGTTTTCAAGTGAAACTTCTCTCAGCATGGTAGCGCGAGTTCAATGCTTGAAAATAGGGACGAAACGAAAAAGTGAAGTGCCGTAGAGGGGTCACGTACATTGGCGAGACGGCAAGAACACGGGCAGCAGGTCTCACTGTAGTAGACGACCGTGTTTTACAAATCTAGGGAACCAAGCCAATTAGGCATGACCGCGTAAGTTGGATACCCAACTATCTGCTCACGCGTGTGGGCATACGTATAGCCGCGAAAATTACAGTCATTTAAGCATGCAGAAATATACTCCATGTTAAATTTGAATATGAAATGCATTCTGTCATTTAAGGGACACCCGTAAAAACCCCGTTTTATAAATTATGTTAGTAATAAAACACTTTGTATTTATTTAATTTTTTCGTTTGCTAAAGTTATTAAATGTTATTTTTGTTATGTTAAATTTGTTTACGTGAAACTCGATTGCTGCTTTCAGACAACAAGATAATATTTTGTTTTACTCTAATTAAAAATGTCAATTTTCAGTCTTGTCGTTTTTCTTATATTGTCCCGCATTCAAGGATTACCATGTCAGGTGTCTAAAGCAATATGAACGGTGTTCTCAATTTATTACCTATGACTCGATACAGTTCACAATTTTAACTCGATTAAATTCAATTTGATATTTGAAAGAAATATACAAGCTTGACTTGCATATTCACCCGATACTTGAACAATTTAGAAACTACAGTATGCACATTATATATTAGCTATCATTAATGACATAATATACGGATTTTCATTTGCAACTTTGTACATTCAACTTGAATAAATCTTTGTAATTGCATTCCCAGATAGACAACTGACGGCATGGTATCGGGTCGGTGATAGCACAGGAACGAACCTCGTCCTGGTACAATACAGACATGTACGTCCACATGTGACGATATTATGACGGCACGGTATTTTTATACCAAAAAGCTGCTTGCACAGTTCCAGCTTGGTGAGGAGCTCCACAATCTTGACATGAAGATTCACAGTGAGCTTAGCTGGAACTGTGCAAGCAGGTTCTGGTATCAAAACGCCGTGCCGTCACAATATCGTCACATGCGGACGCACATGACGATATTGTGACGGCACGGCGTTGTGAATGCACGGCACGTTTTTCTATCTGGGTTGTTCTCTTTCCTACGCACTCACCGGCAGAAGTTTCACTTCTAGCGCGCGTGGCGGCCATGCATTTTTTTAAAATTACGATTCAACTTACAATAGAAGAACTGAACACCGCAAGAAGACTGTCTGAACTTATTGCAATCAGAGAACAGTTCGACTTTGACGATTATGTTGACTTCGCCTCGGATACCGTGCATTGTGTCGAACACTGGTATCCATCCGGTCATAACGGAGCCTGTTGAAAAATTAAAACGTTTTTATTTTTTAGACCTTCCAGAAACAAGTCGAAGCAGGTTGAAATATTTGTTTGAACACAGTTACCGACCACCCTGCGACCCAATGCTGGAATTCATCGTAGCCTCGAGGGTCCAAATGTTCTTAACAGCCGGTGGTAAACCGGGCAGCAGCAAGGGATTGAGATTAACGTACACCTTGCCGATAGCGTCATTGGCAGAATACGTGTCGTGATCCATAAGTCTTACTTGAAGCGGTTCATCCTGGAGTTCGGCGTCGTCCACCTCGAATCTGTACCACTCTGAGTTCCACTGTGGGTTCAATGACTTTCTACAAACGTCGGTCTTGTACGTTGTATTGCCAAACTTTATTTCTACGTAGGCATCGGTTGTGTCGCCTGAACGATCCATCACTGGCAGGTTCCTACCCGCCAGTATCTTCACCTTTATCTTTCCAGGCATCGTGATTGGCTCTCATCCGAAATCACCACCTTAAAGAAACATTGAAAAATGTTGAGATCCATGAAATGCAACCTCTCGCACATCGACGAGAGATTGAGTTTTATTAATATCGATTTTGCATGTTTGGGAAAAATATCTTTCGTTTGATGTAAAAAATAAAATAACAAAAATGGTCTCGAGCGAGGAACAACATACCGTTTAAATAAATAGATTTATTTCGTGTTCTATATCTTTCTAATTTAGCTTCAGAACCCACCCTGCATTAACAAAAAAGATAATAAGTTGGTCACAGAGTTTAAGGCAAAATCAAATTATTTGTAAACCGGCAACTTAATTCGAAATCACCACCTTAAAGAAGTATTGAAAAAGATAATAATAAGTATAAGTATATGTAAACCGGCAACTTAATTCAAATAAAAATGTATAAACTTTGCAAAAATTATGGAAAAATTGAAGCTTGGTTTCGGATAAACTTTAACTTAAATTGTCCTACAAGTATAAGTGGCTGCACCCTTGCCCACAAGTTGGATACCGCAGATACACTGTTTTTAATATATACCTTCAAAATATATTAGAACGTGTCAACATTTTTTAAAAAATTTATTTCGCTTCCCTTGACACCATAGTTTATATCATATTATTGAAAGTTGTAGAAGGCGAAACGGGTGAGATTTTTTTTGAACTTGAGCAATCGGTTTTTCGATTTTTAATTTAATTAAGACGTAAGAAGTCGATGTCTCCAGTTTATACGGGATTCGTAATTTTTGTATAGAATTGACGGGCATAAAAATAATAGCATCGTCCAGCTTGTTCCATTGTCCTCAAATCAGCGCATCGCAGAACATATTCGGTCGTATAATGTTCGAGATATTCAACTTTGAATACAAAGTAGTCTAGTCTCACCTTAAATACATGTGCACGATTTGCATTTTTTTGCGAATGACTCAGCTACAGTCAATCTCACGACCATAATAGTTATTACTTATATAACTTTCAATAGTATGATATAAACTACGGTTGCGAGGAGTGCGGAAAAAAAAATTGGGGCCGTCTAATATTCATTGTTCAACAGCTTTTCACAGAACATAAAGTTATCTTTACAATCTACACTTAAAATTTACAATTCCGGTACTATGCATTTTCGTATATAGATATTTATAATGGGCGTTACAATTGTCTCGTTTATACGTGTTGTTTTATCGATTGTGTTTTCTATTCGTTATTTTGTATCGAAATCACACAATTTATCTAGAATCCAACAGTTGAGTTTCAATGTATTTAAAGCACCTTTGTTCAACGCTCTTGTCGTAACACGGTACCTTAATATTTCTTTGACTAGCACTCTTTGTAACAGGTTCGAGTAGATTATTGTTACAGTAGAACTTTTCTTATCCAGCCTTTGATTAACCGAGACGCCACGTTCTCCAATGCATCCAATTCATCCAAGCAGCTGATATTAATTGAGATGTATACCCAAATAATACAAAGAAACTCTGATAAAATGGACAAAAGAGTCATGCCTATTCTGTACTAGAAGTAGTCGATGTTTGCCACTTTATTGCATGCAGTTAAATTATGTGTTTCTTTTTGAAGTATAAAAAAAGTACTAAAGAGCACTTCATGGCCTCAATATTAATGCAATCAATGCCCTCAATATCTTTAGAGTGTGGAGAAACCCACTCGTCCAAGGACACGGAGCTAAATTAGGAAAGAGTGAATTTGCAAAGAATCCATGGGAACATGCCTTGTATAGCAGGGTAGTCGATGCATGGAATGTATTACCATCAATGATTATTGATGCTGAAATAGTCAACCACTTTAAAAACATTCCGGACTCAACTCTCATATGCCTATGTGATATCAGATACATATATTTTTTAAAGCAGATTAAATAAGTTTATACTTCATTCCTCTAAATATTAATAACAGGGCTGAAGGACTCAGGTCGATGGCTCTTTGCCAAAGTGTATTATCAACATAGGAATAAAACTAATATAAGGAAACACTTGTACAAAAATTGTTAAGCACTGGCAATAAATCTCTTTTAAACTTTTTTGAATCTGATATATTTTCCATATTATCCGAGGTTTCGCTGATCAGAAGTACCTTTTCCCAAATTACCTTAGATAAACAAGACTCCATGGTTTTATTATTAGAAATATCAACTCACAAACAGAGATTTTTTCTAAGTGTATTATAGTGTGTGTTGTGTATTTAGTATTTCCATTGCTTTCAATAAGAAGAAACATTGCAAAAGCTCGGTAAGCACTTGTCTGCAATCTAATGTTACATACTTATTTATATATTATATAAAACTTTTATTTTCATTTTTCCTTTTATATACTATATAAAACTAACTTATCCTAGGAATGGAAGATTTTCTTTAACACTTTGTTAACATATTCTATATACAGTTCTTTGTTGCTGGATGCGATCTCACAACTATAATTTGCAATACAATGTTCAAACGCAGTTACACAGAGCTTGTTAATCAAAGAGCGGAGGATGTTTATGTTATTAAAGCAACGCAGTCTAATATTACCGGAGTTCAATTTAATAATACACAACTCAATGTACAAAGTATCATTGCCCAATTGAGACAAAATTGTGAAAGTAAATAAATAATCAAATTAATTAATAAATATACAAATGTATGTTTCGTCTCGTACAAAAACTCTGCACGATCCAAATCGCATGGACTGAAGCAAAGTATGATTTTCTGTGGTGCAGAGACTTATTTGAAACAAAATAAATCGATAATTTTAAGAAAAAAAAACATCAAGTTAAAGTCTGTAGACTTTCGTATAATTCGCGAAATTGCGATTGGTGTTCAGCTATTTTTTTTCTGCGCGACGCGACGAGACGACAGACAGCGACCGATTAGAGGTTAGGTCAACGCACTGATACCTAATCACTGACAAATCAGACGTATCGTCGAGAAAACGTTGACACTTTTTTCGACCACCCTTGCAAGGTATTTGCGTGCTTTGCGAGTGTCAAGGTCAACTGAGCTGTCGACGATCGTCCGCCGCGACGATCGCTTTGCGAACATATCTCACCTGCGTGACGCGTATGATAGCTTTCGAGACGCGAGAGTTCCTTGTGTGCTATTTCGGTCAGCAGACGACACAGAGTGACACTTTTAGATCGTCAAATTTTGTCACTGCGCGAAATTGCTCGATCTCACTTGTCGGCGACGCAAGTCGAAATTTAAATTTAAGAAAAAAACAAAACCCAAAAAATGTCGTGTAAATTCACGGTATGGGTGAAAAAATGTTCACTACCCGATGACGATCGAATCGCTCGTTATCACAAAACTCCGGGATTACCGAATCTTGTTCTTTCTTTGGATCGTTTTTCTTTTGATTTATAACATATCTTTTTATTTCCGTCCGATAGAACATCTTTGTGTCTTTATAACGAAGTATTATACTCGGGAAATTATTATTTATTTTCACTGTAAGTTTATATCCACATGTGAGGTGCCGAGAGATATTGTTACGGGCCGATCCGATTGGATGGGTGGTAACTTTTATACTCCGGACTACGAATGGTCATTCGTTGCTGCCTAGCGAATTAAAATCCGACTCTT
>JAPYZD010002692.1:0-15093 GCA_030522725.1 Ichneumoninae sp. B BG-2022a
TGTTTTTTCCTTCCCATCTCACCTACGCTCTTCTTGTAACTTTTTTTTTTGGGGGGTTCTTTTTTTGCGCTCTGTCTCTCCGTTTCTCTCCCTCTTGATTTTCTCGTGTCTCTTCGATCATTTTTTTTTGTAGCTTTTATTTTTTTTCTTACGTTTTCTTGCTTCTTTTTTTGGGTTCTATTCCTCTCTGCGTTTCTACCGCGCTCGATTTTCTCGTGTCTCTTCGACCATTTTTTTCTAGTTCAGTGTTTTCGTTCCTCCCCACCTTGACTGCGTTTTTCTCGGAAATGTTTTTTCTTTATATTTTCTTGTTTCTTTTTTCTACGTCATTTTTTTTGTTCCTCTCCACCTCACCTACGCTTATCTTGCACCTTTTTTTTTCTTTACGTTTACTTTTTTTTTTTGCGGTCCATAGTATTGATGCTTCTCCGCCGGCTCTCCCGGATCCACGCTCCGCAATATCCGAGGCAGCTTCTCGAAGCTCGAGATTCTCGTGTTTCCGAGAAACGAGGATCTCGTGAGATATCCTCGTCCTCGACGTTTCCTCTTCGAGTTTTCCGACGGGGTCGCGGATGCACCCTCGCTGACGTTCCATTCGCCTCCCGCTGCACTCCACTGCACTCGGAATCCTACACACGCTAAAAAAAGGTTTGTCCTTTTAACACATTTTTTTTTTGTTCACAGAAGTCCACAATTATTTTATTTTTAATTTTAGAAAAAAAACATTTGTAAGGTTAACGAACATTTTTCGTAAAATTAAGTTTTTCTTTTTCGCAAAATGAACAACTGTTCAGTTTACGAAAAGAACTGTTTTTGTTATAAAGTGAACAACTGTTCTTTTTCGTAACATGAACAACTTTTCTTATTCGCAAAATAAACCACTGTTCTTTTTCGCAAAATGAACAACTTTTTTTTTCGCGAAATGAATAATTTTTCATTTTCACAAAATGAACAACTTATTTTTTCTAAAAGTGACAACTTGTATTTGCTAAAACGAACATCTTTTTTGTGTAAAGTTAACTCTGGTCTTCCCGTAAACTTATCAAGAGAAGCATTTCGGACATTAGCGAACGAGAAACGTCGATAGGTATTTTACCTCGCGCCGTGTGCAGCGGCCCCGTTAAATATTCCAGCGAGGGACGAGAGAAGGACATTGCGGATCTTTCCGCGATTTGTCTTTCGCCTCGGCTCCGGGTGGATAATTCATCGGTTGCGCGTCCGATGCGCCACGTGATCTAATTGCGAGCTGTCGTAAAGAAAGTACCCCGGGTCTCGGAGAAGTCGTACTTAGGTGCACCTGCACGCTCCGATATGCGGGACAGTGTCATTGGCCAAAGTGGTCCGGACATCGTTGCGAATTTGTGAACGAGTTTCCATCGGCGTGTGTGTGGGCGCAAAAGCTCGTTCGACCGGGCGTGTATTAGGATTCTGCATTAGTCCGGCGGTATGTGAGGTATAAAGGGAAGTGGAGTGGACGAGAGGAAAGTAGGGAGGAGGGTCGAAGAGTACACTCGCTGACTATATAGATCGTAACCGTGCGCGCAACATCCAGGGCTCTCGGCTGGAGAGGAAAAGAGAGCAGAAGAGGG
This sequence comes from Ichneumoninae sp. B BG-2022a, assembly GCA_030522725.1. Classification (NCBI taxonomy): domain Eukaryota; kingdom Metazoa; phylum Arthropoda; class Insecta; order Hymenoptera; family Ichneumonidae; species Ichneumoninae sp. B BG-2022a. Next base: position 1,590 of record JAPYZD010002692.1, read on the forward strand.
AGGACGAGGAGGCGCCCACGTTAAACATTCACCCACTGCGGTTTGCGGTTCGGCGCTGCGAACGGAATTTTAAAAAAGCCCACTTGGCTTCGCTGCTCTCCGCCGAAGCTGGCGGAGAACACGAGCGGTGGAAAAAAAGTAGAAAAAAAAATGAGCGAGATGAATCGGGAAACAGAGACGGAGCCGCTGATGTGAGAAGTAAGGCGAGGGCCGCGCATGCAACTGCTCGGGCGAAGACCCAAATTTATCGGGTTTTGATTTTGTTTTTACTTTCGTCGAGGGAGATTGATGAATCGACTCCCCGGAAGGGATGAATTATTGATGGGCGAGTGACTAGAAACATTTTGGATTCGGTGCATGGGGAGCTTTCGGTTGCATGAGGAAAGTTGGGATAGAATTGGATAGGTGGAAACGTCTGTTTCGTGTTCTGGGGCTTCAGCCCCCTAAGAAGAGCGCGTACGTGACCGTGTACGTGACCAGTTGCAAAAACAGCCCACACGCGAGGAAATCGCGGCAAACCGCACATAAGAAAAAAAACATATGAAATAAAAAATACAATGGTATTAAAAATAATATAGAAAAAATAAGAACAGTAGGATAAATAGAAATGTCGAGAATATCGGAAAAATAAAATTAATAGAAATGTAAAAATATTGCAAAAAAATGATACATCGTAATAACAAAAAGGCCGATGAGTTAGGAAGAGCATGCTGGATTCAGGTAGGTTATGGTCCAACTAACTGTTACATTTCAGCAGTGGCACGGGACTGGCGACATAGTAAAAAAGGTGACACAGTAAAAATTTATTGTCCACAAACCTCCAGAACTTTTTATTTGTAGATTTTCCGATCGCACCTTCAGGCTCTACTTTAACAAACAATATAAAGCTCTAGTTTCCAAAATAAAATAAAAGGATCGTTTTTTATATTCAAACCTGAACACTGTGACTTAACTGACTTTGTCATCTATTTATAATAATTTTTTTACGAAACTTAGTATTCCGATTTTACGATATTATTTTTTTACAGTGCAGGCGCGCTCTGGCACGGTATCGGGCCAGTGCTGGGACGTTACCTTCCGGCCGGACCTAACCCACCTAGGAGTAAGTAGATAATGCATTTTAGAATCGGACTCTTTCAATTAGTTTTAAAAAATCATGTTTTTCAGACGCGATCAGAAATTGGAAGCTGTGCCTTAGAATTGAAAGCACCGAATGAGACGTGTATCGAAGCTGTTTTCCTTGATCCGCCGCCTTATTCCTTATTCCATCCGATCCACAGTCTCATTCCTTAGCGCTGTTCCGCCCTCAAAGGTTTAGTTCCGTCGGGGCACCCGGAAAGTCTCCCCGACCCTCCCTCGCTGAGTGAGCTGTCCAAATGTTTAACCGTGTAATCAGCCTCGCTCCGGCGCCGACGCCGGAGTTCGACGTTTAGGCGTATCATCGTACCGGAGCCGACATAAGACGAGCCGCGCGTCTCCGGGCGTGTGTGCTTGACGCTATAATAATTAACTAAGTCCCGACTATATATATATATACGGACCTTATCCATCCATACCAATATTCAGTGAACTCGCGGAATATACCTTCAGCCCAAAGTTCGATCGCGCCAATGCTAACAAGCAATAAACGAGAATCCGACGATCGACGAAGTAATAAACATTGTAAAATCGAAACTTCATTGCGCTTCGATTCACGAGAACCCCGCGATAAAGTTTCGACAATTCAGTTTTCCTTTGCGCGAAAACTACGTGGTGTACTCGAATCTCCTATGGATAACCGCACCCAGAAAAATCATTTATTTGATGGGCACCCGCAGATAAAAATTTATTTAAAATAAATAAATATTCATTGAAGCCAAATAAATATTTATTTACACCAAATGATTATTTATTTAAACCAAATAAATCTCTATTTAAACCAAATAAATATTCGTTTATGTGGCTGAAGGACTGCGGTCGATGGCCAATTGGCAATCCGCAATATGGGGGAGAGCGGGGCAAAATGGGGTTTTTGGGCAAAACTAAATTTTCCAATTATTTTTGGATCGGACAAGGTGGCAAAACCGGGCAGAAAAGCCTGATGCATTCGTTGGGGCGAATTCGGGCATCCAAAAATTATTGGAAAATTACGTTTTGCCCAAAAACCCTTGCCCCGTTGCCCCATTTTGCCCCGCTCTACCCTAGGTGAAAAGAGAAACGTTTGTTAGGTATAAAAAAAGAACTGTTACATGTTATGTATAGTTAACAAACTCTCTACAACCCCTATTCATTTAAGCCAAATACATATTTATTCGCGGCGCGTCGGTCGAATAAATTATTCTTCGGGGTGCGTGCCGTCCGAATCGGTGCAAGAAAGCGGGACAACGGGGAATACGGCGGCGAATACGGTACGGGATTCTTCGGAGCGAAGTTTGCACATGCGTGAGCAAAATCTATACTTCATTCGTACGATCACGAAGTCTAATAATAACAGGGTTTTCGCATGCGATGGTCGCGCGCCCCTGTGCGGCCGACACACCCACGTTCGCGTTGCGATGAGGAATCCACTCGCCGCAGCGTACAAAAACGCAGTGTGCGAAACGGAGGAGACGAAACGCGCGCGGCTGCTTCCCCGTTATCGTTGCATCGGTGCACACGCGTTGCTGCGCCTACGCTAGGAGCAAAGCTAGGAGCGCGCGCGTGTGCGTGGATATGGTCGCGTGCGCTCGTCTAATCGTCGAGACCGAGCGGCTTGTACCGACCACTCGTCCCGCGAATCTCCCCGATACAGGTGTAACGCTACATAAAATTACCACGTATTGCCGTAACTCCGCGGCACGCGACGGCTCGATAGCGCGATCGAATATCTTTACGATCGAAGATAAATTTATCGTTGATGATAAATTTTTATTGTTTTTAATTCAGCAGAAGTAGTGAGTTTGTTAACAATACATAACACGTAACAGTTTTTTTTATACCTACACTGAGAAAAAGGATAGTATTTTCTACTGTACCAATAGTTCCCAGGTGGAACGTCTATATAGATAGTTTGTGATAGTATATATTCAATTGGTTTAAATATAATTATAGTTGTAACCATGATTTTTTGTCACCGCCGTAACTATAAAATGTAAACGTTCCCCCTGGGAACTATTTTTTATCGTAAAAAGTCAGTATTGTTATATTTACTATGTCATTTTTTCTCAGTGTCGCCAACTTATATATTTTCACCTGTATTGCATATTGCCAATTGGCTATCGACCGCAGTCTTTCAGCTACTTTTTAATTTAATTTATTTGACGGATTTTTCCATTGCAATCAGAATATAATATACAATAAATCCTGAATATTAGAAGCCTAGAGTAACAATTTATAAAAATTGAAAAAGTTAAAGACACTTAAGTTTACGATTCGTAAAAGTTGGGAACAACACTCCACGTGGAATTCGCTTGTAACAAGGCGACTCTCTTTTTCTTTAGTTTAATTTTATTTTGTTCTTTCATTTTTAATATAATTCCTATCTCCTACTCGTATCTGAGAACTGCTATGTTTGCCCAAAAGTTAGTAATGTTCCATATTTGTTTATTGTAATTCACCAGGGGCAGTGTTACTGAAATGGGTGACAATTGCAAAATCTAAACACGATTATGTTTAGAATACTCACAAAGCTTCCTCCATAAGAAAGCCAAATGGACATGAAAATGCCTGTTTATATATGATTTGTACACCGGACTATATCACGTGAGGAAACTATGTAAAAATATGTAACTACGTATGCTTGTTTATGATTATTTATATAGTTTATTATCTCTTCGTTTGCATCATTTGTATCGTGTCTTGACTCTCAAGGGACAAGTCTCCTAGATCTTAATGGTCAATAAATAATAATAATAAAAATCCCAATTTTCAAATATTTAAATAACTCTATTTTTCATGGAATCCAGTAAAGCTAGGTAAGCCAGACTCCCGGCTTTGGCGCGGCGTCGAGTCAGTGCCGAGCCGTCACCGCCAGCCAGACCTGCCCTACATAGGAATGGGTTGATGTATCATTGGACGGAACACCTGATCCATAGTGCAACCATCTACGCTATCCGTATTCCTCCTCCTCGTATTTGACTTATTTTCTACAATCGTTCTGTCGGTTCTTTTTATTCTGTTTTTGGATCTATTTTTCGCCGAAGTAGCCCGATCAGCTCGGTAGTTTTTCCTTGGTCTTTCATTTTCCGAGCCGAGGCGCGCACCGGCATCGAATTGTGTGCCAGCGGCGTCGTGCCCGAGGCGGCCGGGCCGGCAATACCGTGACGCCCCCCGAGGGTTGCATCGCAACGTCGGTCCTCTGGCACACGTTCTCCCAGCGAAATAAAAAGAAGGAGCGACGAATCGAAGGCGGAGAGAGAGACGACAGACAGGAGCGGACCCGAGCAACCGTGCGAACGAGCGGGCATGCAGTCGCATGCCAAGAATCTCTGGGATACACTTCGGCGACTCTTTGCAAAAGCGGAGCGGGGCGGAGAGGGATGCGAAGTTTCTCATGTGCACTGGCGTGTGTGTTCTCCGCACCCGTTGGCGAGCGTACCACTTCGTTGTACACGCCGCTGTTGCGTGGCAGCGGGAAACGAGCGCAAAGCTCTCTCGGGAAAAATGCAGTATCCGAGGGTAGGTCACGTTGCATCTTCCGGGAGAACGTGACTTCACGGTGATTTTTGCGATTTGCTCCGGGGATGGCGAAGAATTGTCGCAGAACCTTCGAAGTCATCGAAAAAGGGAACGGAGAGATTGGGCGAATTGATAGATTTTTTGAAATCATTATTGTCGCAGAACCTTCGGAGTCTTTGGAAAAGGGAACGAGGAGATTGGGCGAATTGATAGTTTTTTTGAGATAATTGTTTTTGCAGAACCTTCGCAGTCATCGAAAAAGGGAACGGAGAGATTGGACGAGTTGATAGATTTTTTGAAATAATTATTGTTGCAGAACCTTTGGAGTCGTCGAAGAAGGGAACGGAGAGATTGGACGAATTGATAGATTTTTTTAATAAGCTATTATAACTAACTAACTCTAAAAACATCGAACTGAGGTAATTCAGTCGGGACTTTTGATATTTTTGATGCGTGATTCAACTGCAGTTCTACGAATAAATATTTGTGGTCGGCAATTTCACTCGGACACTACAGGTGATATGGCCATAGTAATAATAGTAATAATGGTAATCGATTAAGCTCAGAGAAGTATAGGGATTGCGCAAAACATGCCTATCTATAATTTATGTCGTTGACATAAAAAACAGAAAAAAATAGGCGTACAGCACGTACGCCTGTCTTACCCACCAATATTTTCTTCAAAGATCCAACTATAGTGTGCAATGCTGATTTACCAGCAAAGATATAATTTAGTGCTGCAAATATAGCTCGAGAAATTGCTGTTCCTAGCACATACGATCTTATCATTTTCAGTGCAATCGTATTGTATCCACATATACAAAAAAATTGCGCAAACGACAGCGCCATTCGTTTGTTACGTTTAAAGATTACGGTTGGTCATACCACCCTGACCTACCCTATAGGAAACAAAGATCTCTCGTCTAAAAACTCACACAATCTTCTCTTTCTGTTTAATGTTACCATTTTTTTTTAGTTAAAAAATAAGGTTCCTCAACAAAAATGTCTCATCCAGCCCAGTTCCGCGCATCCGATCTACCTGACGACCCCAACAACCCCCAAACCAAAAAACGCAAGTATCTCCCACATCTCCGAACACGTGTCCCACCAAGCTCCGAAGACTTATATTTTTTAGTTAAAAAATAAGGTTTCTTGACAACAAAAATAATTGTCGATTCTTGTGACCAAAACATTTGGCACTGCAGACTGAAAGACGAACGTTGAGCAGTCCATCTTTCACCGAGCTCTTTCCACGGTGACTACATTGGTTATACTTCGATATGTATGTGTGTATAACTATAGTATACATAGCAGGAATTTATAGACGTCGTTGCCGATCGGCAAAGAGCTTGACCCTGAAGATATCTGCATGTGCCCAAATTTCATCAAGTTATAATGGTTGTATTTTGCATTGTACAAACTTTGCTCGAGGAATTCACTTGGCGATTAAAATTCTATAAGTGAACAATTGGTTATTGCAGCTAAAGCTAAAGTAGCACTGATAGAGACTGGCCAAAGATGAAACTTGATGTCATGCAGATATCGTCAGGCTCGTCAAAGAGCGCGGGCCCACATCGCCAGTTATCGCCCAGTAGTTCCCCCCTCGCTGGTCAGCCTCGGTCCATCCACGACAAAACTCGCTCATCTACCCCGGTTCCCTGCAACCGATCTACCTGATGACCCCAACACCCCCCCAAACCAACAAACGCAAGTATCTCCCACATCTCCGAACACGTGTCTCGCCAAGCTCCGAAGCCTCAACGCTCCAGCTCCCCGACATTAAACCCCGTCTCAACCCCAAGCCACCCTCACAACAGTTTGTCCCCTCGATTTCGCCCAGCCGCCAGTACGTCAGACTCTCCGCCCAGTATCTCTCCCAGATCTTATGTACCCGGTAACGTCCGGACGGCGTTCAAGTGCCGGAATATTGATATGTAAATATAGCGGCGAGCGTCGCGCCCTTCTCCCATCAGCATCGCCGGCCGTACATCCCCGCTACACACACCATATTTATACACACACACACAAACCCGCGCATCCACTAGACCCTACATAGTCACAGAGCCGAGAGAGCCCAGTGGTTAGAGGGCCGCGCGCTAGCAGGTTAACGAGCGGCTCGCGTAGGGGATGACGGTGAGAGCTGCCGAGGGGTGAGGAGGAGGTGGGGGGGGTTGGAAGAGAGGATGACGGAGAGGGTGGAGGACGAGCGTCCGCTCTCGCTGCCTCGCGTCCGTCGGGAAGCGGTGGATTCTGAGCGGGGGTGAGGATGAGGAGGAGGGTGGTTCGAGGCGAGCACGAAGCACGAGGCTTTTGCGACGTAGGGTTGGGGCGTCAGCAGTCGGGTGTGGAGAACGGGGAAGAGAGTACGAGGGGGGGGGGGGGGGGAGAGAGCACTGCTGCTGGTCCGCCGACGCGTGGGTGCTACCGGGGAGTCGAGGGGTTTCTGCGGAGGTTGCTGCTGCCGCTGCTAGCGCCTCTGTGCATGTGTGTGTGCGTGTGTGTATGTGTGTGTGGGGGTCTCTACAACGGGGTATAACGGCGTCGCTCTGCGAGGCGGGCGAGTTCGCTGGCTCGGGGGTTGCGCGCTGACGAGGAGATCCTGGGCGGTGGTTGTATTGGTAGCAGGCAGGCAGGCAGGCAGCAGTGGCAATGGTGGTGTGTCGCTGCCGGCAGTATAACAGAGACGGCCGGGCGTGCCGCGGAGCGTGCCACCAAAGGGGATGGGAATTTCACACCGGCGGGGAAAGAATTGGCCGGCTCGCGCCGCGAGGAAAAATCACCGAAAATCGAGCCCTGGAGCTATCGGGGTGAAAAAAGTATCTCCAGGTCGGTCGTCCTACGACGGCGGTTTTCAGAGATAATTTTTTTTAGCATCGGTCACGGCGGTCTGGGGTTGATCGGTTGTTGGCGAAATCGTTTGGACAATGGTTTCCCGGCCGCGCGTAGGGACATGCCCTGCGGGACACGGCATGGAACGGGGTGGTTGGAACGGGCCGCGGAAACACGGAGAGGGCGGGAACACGGCGAACCGGCTCTCTCTGACGGGGAAAGAGACCGATGAGCGGGTGGGAGAGAGAAAATTTTCGAGAGCGAACGGGACGGAGAGATAATGTTGCACTGGGCGAAAGAGAGGGAGATCGCCGGGGGAATGAGAGGTAGGAAACGCGAGGGTTGGCGAGCAGCACACTGTGTGCGATGTGCTCTCTGCCTAGCTGCGTACGAGCCACCCTGATAGAGCACACGGAGAGCGAAACTGCGCTCTGGCACACGTATATACAACGCGGATGAAAAAGATAAAACACAGATATATACATCTATATTATACACATATATATGTATGTGTCTATATGTGTATGTATGTATGGATGCATGTATGTATGTATGTATGTATGTATGTATGTATATATATATATATATATATACAGTGAGTCGAAGGATATCTGCCGTAGATGAGGACGGGAAGAGTTACGGGAGTTTTTTTCCTGGCGGCTCACTCGGGGGTTGAGTGACTGAGTACCCGACGGTTCGGACTCTCTTTGCTTTTGCCCACGTGCTACGGTGAGCCCCGCTGCATCGAAGCCACCTCCGTGCCGGTCCTCCGAACCGCTCGGTTCTTTCTGCTTCTACCGCTGCGGTGAAGCGACCTCCTCGTACCCATTGTCTCTTCGGTAGGAGCGCGAACGATAGATCGGGGATATTGCGTGCTCTTCGTGCTCGAGTGAATCTTCAAAGGTCAGGTCAGACGATCGCTTCCGCGCTGGAAGGACGAGGAACGTTCTCCGAGCTGCAGTTGCGTCGGTGTTAAGCGAGCGAAGTTGCACGGGTTTGGGTGGCTCGTGTTTGTTGCGATGGGAGGCGGAGAGGGGGGTAGTTTCAGTCATTCTGGCGTTCGAAGGCAAAGACCGAAAAGATTTTATTTTTTTGCTTTTGGCGAGGATTTTTGTAGAAGATGTTGAGGCGGGAGTGAAATGGGGGTGGATGGCGATCGCGCTGAAAAAGGGATTGATTGGTCCAGGTTCTTAGGGTTCTTAAATCCAAATGACGATTTTTGTACAAGATATTGGGGCCGGGGTGAAATGGGTGAGGCTCGTGGTCGCGCTGAAGAAAAGGGATTGATTGGTCCACGTTCTTAGAGTTCTTAAAGTGAAATGACGATTTTTGTGCAAAATATTGAGGCAGGAGCGAAGTGGGTGAGGATCGCGATCGCATTGAAAAAAGGGATTGATTGGTCCAGCTTCTTAGGGTTCTTAAAGTCAGACGACGATTTTTGTACAAAATATTAAGGCGAAAGTAAAATGTGTGAGGCTCTTGATCGCACTAAAGAAAGCGATTGATTGGTCCAACTTCTTAGGGTTCTTAAATCCAGATGACGATCTTTGTACAAAATATTGAGCCGGAAGAAAAATGTGTGAGGGTCTTGATCGCACTGAAGAAAGGTATTGATTGGTCCAATTTCTTAGGGTTCATAAAGGCAAAATGTTGGTTGTGTCAACGAATTAGTCGTTTACAAACAGATTAATTAGTTGTATACCAACCATATAAATGGTCGGAACTACCCACTTCATGTCTGCCGCAGAAATTGGCTGTGGCAACTTAGTCATTTTTCCCGTACGAAGAATCTCGTCGGATCAATTAATTCCCACCAATTCTTGCTTCCCCGACAATCTTCTTGTTTTTTCAATCCAGCTTGTGCCGCTGGATAGAAAATCGTGCGGCGCTCGTTTCATTGCTCGGCTCTCATCGGCGATATCTTTCTCGCGAATTCGTAACGACGCACGAACGACGGTTTCCCCACCCGTGGCGAGGCTGGCGGAGAAAAGAGACCTTATCTCGGCTCCGCAGTGCCGGTGACCAGCTTTTACGATTGCCAGGGTGATCATTAAGCTCGGACGACGACGACGCCGGTTCGGCCGGCGATCTTGTCGCTCGCCGTTCGGACCGATCTCGGCTACGCCGCGCGCGGAATATGAAGCGGGAGAAGGAAAAATATACGGCAAACGTTCAGCGGGCCGTTATAGAGTCATAGATCGAATCAGCCATCGGTAAAAAAAAAAAAAAAAAAAAAAATTAAAAAAATCTAAAACAAAAGGCGCGCGCGCGCAAACACACACATGGTGTGCGCCGGGTATAATGCAGCAGGTACGTGCAGTAACGGTTCAGACATTTGAAATCGATACAGGTGATTCGATAGGAACGACGTAATTAATACCGCTCGCAGGCACCATTGTGACAATTAATTAGTACACGAGTAACCACCAGGTATGCGGCATATGGCACGCTGCACTTACACCACTATTCTACCGGGGCATATGCAAATCCGGGGTTCGATCGAAAGAGCTCAGAAGCATTTAATTGCCTTACGTACGGGCCCCGGTCTCGTATGTACCGATGTGTGACTGGGTCTATGTTCGCGTTCATAATAAAATATTTATTTAAATATTTATATATATAGGGGAGAGCGGGGCAAAATGGGGCAACGGGGCAAAACGGGGTTTTTGGGCCAAACGAAATTTTCCAATCATTTTTAGATCAGACAGGGTGGCTAAACTGGGCGAATTCAGAATCGAGGGGGGGGTCAATAATAGGGTCAGAGGGTCAGTAATGGGGACACGAAGTTGGCTAATAATAAAACGGTGAAGTAAAGGGAATAATAAGTGCTTAAATGTACAAAGGAGTAAGATCGCGCGAATCACCAGCTCCACTAGTATACGAGCGGGGCAAAATGGAACACTGGGACAAAAGAGCGTAGAAAGTCCGGATGTACCGATGGGGCAAGATGGGGCATCAGAAAATTATTGGAAAATTGATTTTTCCCCCCACTGTTCCGTTTTGCCCCGCTCTCCCCTACAAACAGGGGAGAGCGGGTCAAAATGGGACGGTGGGGCAATACGGAATAACGGGGCAAACCGCAATGGTGGCGGTAGTGGTCAGTGGGTTGAAAATCCGGATGTATCGTCAGTACGGGGGTTCCAAAAATTATTGGAAAATTGCGTTTTGCCCCCACTGTTCCGTTTTGCCCCGCTCTCCCCTACACATATAAATGCCCAAGTACGATTAAATATATATATATCAAAGAACGCCTGTTTTAAAACCACATGAATATTTCTCGTTCATACGCGCGAAACACTCCGATTTTCGGCACAGATATCCTATCGAGTCAATACTGCATGACGACCGTGCAGTGTTACACGTACCGGAAGATCTGTAGGGCATTTTTTTTCTTTTTTTTTTCTCCACTTCCCCTACCCCGTCAGTTCGTTTTATGACATTTCGCGCGCGTATGCCAGCAGGAAAGCTCGCAATCTCGAACGGTCGGAAATCGCAGACCCGGAGCGCGTGACGGTGCCGGCGACGCCCCGGCCGATATCGACGGTGTGCACCAGCGATAATCGGCGGAGCGGCTCTCCCTCTCTCTCTCCCCCGTCTCTCTCCCTCTCTCGCGTGCCACGACCACATTTCCGCGGTGAGACTCGCGCGTCGGCCTTTCCCAACCCGTTACCAATAACGCACGAAGCCCCTGTGGGAACGTGATCACGCCGCCTCCACCTCGTCGCTACGTTGTACATGCGGGGGGGGGGGGCGAGTATATGTATATAAATATATACATATACATATATATATATATATATATATATATATATATGTATATATATATATTGCCTCGGCTACGACACACGATGCTCTATTGACTGCGTACAACACGCCGCGGGTTTTTTCTATACTTCACTCCACATCCATTTCGTGAGAGTTGCAAATGAATGAAAGAAAAAACGGAAAACAAAATGTGCAGTCATGAGAAGGGTCTCGGCATATGAAACTAAACTGCATCGACCGTTATGCAGTTTCGAGAAGAAATAATTCACGCAGCGTGGGGCGTACGATGACTCGATTTGGAATGATCGATAATTGTGTTATATGATATGAAGATGTATGTTGATCGAAATTGGCGATAATTAAAAGCTCGCCATCTCGGATCAGCCAATGAGCGTGGTAAGGAAAAAACGATTAAAAGTGATCCGGATATTTTTTACACCCATGGATTTCATTTCGTGAGAGTTGCAAATGAAAAATGAAAAATAAAACAAAATGACTAAACTGCATTGACCATTAGGCAGTTTCAAGCAAAAGAAATAATTCACGCAAGATATATAATGGCCCGAAATTGTCATTAGGGTAAAAGTGGGGAATATGGCCCGATCCATTTATCATTGATGTACGTGTTAATCGAGGTGGACCATATTCACCACGTTTACCCTAACTAAAAAAAGCTCACCAGCTTGTATCGGCCAATGAGCGCACTAAGAATGAAAAGAGAAGGTTCGGAGTGATGCGGATTTTTTATTTGCGATAATTTTTCACGTTTGAATCCTCGCGCTGAATAAAAAAAAAGCTGCTGAGTTTTTAATTTAAAAAAAATTTCTTCGTATAGCGACATCGATAAACATAACTGGACGAACTGTCGCGGAGATGCGTGTCTGGGGCTCTGGAGACGAATAAAACAGGCGAGCATCCGACATCCCATGGAATCGACTCGAAGGCGGGAGCGGCAGCTAGCGTTCGTTGAAGAGCTAGAGAATATTGGGTAGCAAGTCGGGGCGGGTGGGGCGGGGGGCAAGGAAAGGGGGGAAAGGACGAGATAGAAGGAGAGTGCTTTTCCCGGCGCTGCTGAAGAGCCGAGCAGATATAGTTTACCGTGGAAGACACGTGACACGCTATATTCGAGATGTCGGAGGGTAACACGAGACAGCCAGCGAGTTCTTGCCCTCGGTGCCGAGGCAGAGCCATTTTTCTCTCCGATATCACCGGACACCTTCAATGTACTCAAAAAAAATAAAAAAGAACATTCCAAGGCAAACATTGTTTTTATTGACCGGAAGTTAATTTTAAAAAATAATAAAAATTACCTGCCTAATATCCCGTAAAAGTGCTCGACCAATTACTGAAGCGACATGCACATCCTTCAATGACACCTTCAACGTAATAAAAAAGGAAAAAAGAACGAAATTTCCGAGACAAACATTATTTTTATTAACCCGAAGTTAAAATTTTTTAAAAAATTATCTGCGTAATATTCCGTAAAGGTGATCGACCAATTACTAAAGCGACACCTTCAACGTACTCAAAAACAGAAAAAAAGAAAAAAATTTCCGAGACAAATATTATTTTCATTACCCGGAACTTAATAAAGAAAATAATAAAAATGACCTGCCCAATATCCCACAAAAGTGATCGACCAATTAGCAAAGCGACACATACACATCCACGTGTCAGCGTACAAATATCCGAGGCGGCAATTCCCAGTCCTCGAGCATCTCAATTTCATCCCGCACGAGAACGCGCCTAACGCGGACCAGTAATTCACAGATATCTCGGGTGTTCGCTGATTGCGTGTAGCTGCGCCTCTAATTACACGGTAACGAACGACAATACTCGGCTCAATCGGGAGTACGTGAGATGCCGAGTTTCGGAACTCCGACTCGAAGCCCGAGCGGCGTCGAGGGGTGTCAAAGGCAGCTGTAAATTTCGAAGGGTCGAGACCGGCGAAAAGTGATTGAAATTTCACTTTCAATTTTACTTTCAAGCCCGCCTAAATCCGGGTTGGGCGGAAGTCATCCGAGCAAGTAGTAGCGGCGAGTGTGTGGTCGGGCGTGCCTTTAAGGAGGGAGTCTTGCTGCGCGCTAACTTCGCATAAGTTCGACAACAATAAGAGAAAATTGCAAGTATTTCTTGATGGTGTAAAAATCTGAAAAAAATCATCTATACTAAAGGGACTGAGAAGATTAATTTTGTATAATAATAATTGCAAAATGTTATTAACAAATTCATCAAAAAATTAATTCGTTAACAAATTACCCGGCAACAAAACTTT
>JAPYZD010002693.1:0-17764 GCA_030522725.1 Ichneumoninae sp. B BG-2022a
CAAACGAATCATTTTCATAACAAAAAAAGTTTTGTTGACGGGTAATTTGTTAACCAATTAATTTTTTGATGAATTTGTTAATAACATTTTGCAATTATTGTTATGCAAAATTAATCTTTTCAGTACCTTTAGTATACATGATTTTTTCAGATTTTTACACCAACAAGAAGTACTTGCAATTTTCTCTTATTGTTGTCGAACTTATGCGAAGTCAGCGCGCAGCGAGACTCCCTCCTCAAAGAGCGGGGGGGGGGGCGGACCGGACTCGATAATCGGGATGTATCGACGGAGCAAAATGGGATGTCCTAAAATGATTCGAAAATTACATTTTCAAAAACGCAATTTTTCAATAATTTAACGTCGTCCCATTTTGCCCCACTGTCATGCTTCTCCTCTTTTCTATACTCTCCAGTCGACTCTCTTCCTCTTCCATTCTTCATTCTTGTGATTCCTTCTCGCACAGTTCCGCATTATTATTTAATTACCTGGTAATCGATGTTGCAGGCTTTTCTTGTATTCCCTTTTTCTTGTTAATTTTGTTCGCCGAAGTAACGGTTCGTAATCTTTGCGGGTAATCTAATCGTTCGTCGAAAACGAGTAAATATGTGAGGTTCGATACCGCCGACGAGCAATCTCGGTTTGTCGATAAGCGGTCTCTACGGGTTTCTTTTTTTTCTCTCCGTATCCTCCCGGAGCTCGATGAATCAGCCCGGAGAGCGGTATCGTTCGATGCCTCGACGCCGAGTAGCCTCAAGTTATAGAAATGAAGAAAAAAAGCAATATATATATATATATATATATAAACACCGCAAAGTTGCGCGATTCAGTTGTAAGTGGAGCGAGGACGACTTCCGGTTGGCAAACAGCAAACAGTTTTGCAGATTTTTTAATCCCGGTTCTCCTCGCGCGGCGTCGGAGCTACGTTTTCATGGATTGACGTCGGTTTTTCTCGATCTCGTCGTTGTTCGAACGAAATTCACAAAGGAGCTCTCGGAAACACCTGCTGCTCGAGGCGAAATGTGGGTCACGCGTTATCCCTTAAACCGGGCATTATATCCCTCGCATATATACATTTTTTTCCCTCGTGACTTTCCCTGCCCGGCCACTCTTCCCTCTCACGCTCGGGCGGAAACGCGGTTTCAACGGGCTTTCGAAAAAAACTTCCCCAATTTTTGCTCTTTTCTTTTTGTTTTATTTTTCTTTTATTTTAACTCCAAGAGCCCCTCGTGCGAATAAAGAATTCTCGAGATACTTGAATGGCTCAATTACTGACCTTCTGAGCTCCGCATGGCATTGAAAATCAAAGAAGATTATTAATAATAGTGGAGATAATGAAATAACTGGTATTACAGAAACGTTTAGAGTCTTAATAAACTGAAACATTTAATTTTATTATTTTTTATAATTTTTCAAATAATAAACTCGAAATATATGCACTGCTGTAAATTGCCCGATTAGTGTCCTATAATTGTGTCATTATAATCAATCTAAGGCCTAATCACTGACAACTTGCGTTTATCATTTTATTCGCTTCCGATAAAGAAAATTAACCGATTTTTAGAAACATAACCGCTTAACGAAAGTGACGAGAAAATGGCCTGCTTGACCTTCATTCATGATTGACAGATAAAACTCTGAAAGTCGACGATTTTATAACATCCCGTCTCGACGCTTATTGAAGCACATGATGCATAATATAAAGGATGTACACAAAAATGCGGCACACAAATATAATTTTACTTTTTTACATACATTTTTTAATAATTTACATAAATATAATTTTACTCCTTTATAAACATAAAAGAGTATGCGGGACACAAATATAATTTTAACGGACAGTGATTGGGCCACGGTCAACAATCGGGCCATTCACCTTGCAGTCCCGCGCGGGTTGCGCGCGCACGTGCGCGCTCGCTCAGGCGTTCGACCACCGACTCGAGTCTCTCGTTACGTCTCATTCTTTACAGTTCTATATTTCTTTCGACATTTTATTTTATCTATTAGCAAACGATTAACCGAGACTCGTCGCGCTCTCAACGTTTAGTTTCTTCCCCCCCCCCCCCCCGCCCCTTCCGCCGTCCGCTTTTGCGCGCACCCAGTAGTGCAGCAAAAGACGTTCTACGGGCGTGAACGTAATTGGCAGCGTTCTGCGAGTCGAGATAACTCGCAAGCCCGAGAAAACTACGCGCTGCCTCCCGCGGTAATAGCCAATTTATTACTCCTCTCCCTCGGGAGAGACGGAGAGAGAGCGGCCGTCTCTCTCCCTCCGTCTCTCCGTCTATCCTCGAGCGTATATCTTTCTCTCGCCGTCTTGACCGGCCCACAGGATGGCAGGCGTTGCGTTAGACAGGCTCGGGAGGGAATTAAAAAAAAAAAACGTACAAATTATCCACGGGTAGAAATTAAATGGAGTTCTTTCGCGGATATCTTGCGCAATCGCAAGGTGCACGTAGGTGTAATTGAATAATCGTTTCCACGTCGCGTTTAATTCGATTCGACCGGTCGTTTTATTTTTATTTACTTCATATTCAGTCTTTTCTTTCTTTATGGAAATAAAAATTGTTAACGAGATTTTAACAGCACGAATTTATTGGAGGGGACTCAGGCCCGGTGCAAAAAAACGCTTCAGCGCGGTAATCATTTTTAATAAATTGAGGGTGGTTAGTTTTTTTTTTTTTTTTTTTTTTTTTTTTTTTTTTTTTTTTTTTTTTTTTTTTTTTTTTTTTTTTTTTTTTTTTTTTTTTTCTTTTTGGTTTTCTTATCTTTTGTTCGCGATGGTTGTCATAACTGTTGTGGGAATAATTCCGGGTGCGCGACGAGCGGGAAGATTACCGAAGGTACCGAAGGTATTTCAATGACGGCGAGAGAGCCGAGGGGTGTCTTCGGGAAAATTGTGCGCCGAGAGAAGAGCTCGTCGGGGCTTTCTCCCGTGTAGGCGTTGACGTTCCTCTTGTCTTTGGTGTACAAAGCATTTCTGGAATGCTAACCGCTGGGGTGGCTTAGCGTAATTCGAACGAGGTGTATATATATGCATATATATAATATATATATATACATATAATATTTCTTGATATATATGGGGCGTTCCACGTCAAGTCGGACGGCTCAATATCCAGATCTTCTTAGGTCAAGCTGAAAGTTTATGATGTAGTATTATAGAGTGCGAGTACCTGCGATTTTTTTCAGATTTTTATCTGCTACTGTTTTCGAGTTGGCAGTTATATTTAAAAATTATTGTATCTCTCAGACTTTTGATCGCACAAACAATGTCGTAGACAAAAAAGACGCTGTTTCTAATGAACTACCTTCCTAAATTTTTTCAGAATTTTCCAACCACGAGAAACTTAATAAGTAACAGGAAATTCTTACGCACATTCATACCCGCCGAAAAATTTAAAAACCAAAAAAAGAATTTTGTGTTTTATTTTAAGGTTCCCATGCGTGGAAAATTCTGAAAAAATTTAGGAAGGTAGTTCATCAGAGATAGCATCCTTTTTGTACACGATATTTTCGTCTCGGACCGAAAATTTCCGGGTTATAATAATTAAAAATATTAACACGTCTGTCTGCTAACTTACCAATAAAAATCCGATAATAATATTAATAAAATAGCAAGTACTGACACGATATATTGCTACAACATCACGAACTTGCAACTTGAGCTAATGTCAGGGTTTTGGGCCGTTCGACCTGACGTGGAATGCCCCATATTTGTACATACAACATACAATACATATGATCAGTACATCACGAGTACATATGTATATATAATATGTAGACATATATACGTATATAATATGTAGATATATATTTAAAGGTAGAGAGAAGGGAGGACGACAAAAACAGCAGCCCTTCCTCTCGTCATCCCTCTCGCTGTGTCTCCTTTCTCCTCTCATCTCTGGGCAATTTCCGTATTTGCGTAACGCTCGAACGTCTAGTCTGGTTCGCCCGTCGCCCACACCCTCGCTCGCTCTCATCGCGCTCAATGAACGTTTATGTATTATCCTGCTCCACCGCGATAACTCGTGTCTCGTACTCGATCGAGTGCGTAATCGCTTGAGCCGCACAGACGGGTTGAGGGCGAAGAAAAAAAAGCACACACACACACACACGTACACAAAAAGTCCTTTTATCATCGGCTGCTCATCCGCTGAATTAAAATTAAATATCGGTAAGTACGGACACGTTATTCGCACGGATATCGTCGGAGGGGATGATGGCTCGTGCAAAAATGGACCACCGATTCTTGTTTCCTTTTATTAACTTTTTTTTGCGATGCAGCCACGACTCAATGGATCGGCGCGTCGACGCGTTCTATATTCGCTCCAACCCACCCACGCGATAAAACAACCGCCGACCCGCCGCTCGAGCTCCTCGTGTCAATTTAATGCAACGGTAAATTGAGGAGAAACAAAAAATTTTATAAAAATATAACATTTAATTTGAAAAATAACAGTTGGGAAATAAGTAGTAGTAAAAGAGCTTTATTCGGACAGTTAATATTTACAGTTATCTTCTTGTACTTAATTTTATACCTAATGCTAACTTTCCACCTTGGCAAAGGGTCATCGACCTGGGTCCTTCAACCCTCTGGAAAATAAAATTTTATAAAAAAAACTAACATTTTATAAAATAATAAAGTTTTACAAAAAAGTAAAATTTTGTATAAAAACAAAAACAATTTCGAACGGCCTTCGTTTGTCACGAAAGCGGATGGGCCATATAACGTTCTGTTTACGCCGTGAAAATACATAAATGCGTGTATACTTATACCGCGATATGTACCTCTCTCATGATATGCTATATATTACGTCGGTACGGCGGTGAGAAGAAGTGGCCCACCTGTCGCCAGCCTCTTGATACCTGCTGCCGCTGCACGCTCGTCAAGTGTGCGTGTGTGCGTGCGTGTGCGTGCCGCCGAGCGGGAGATCGCGAGTCGGAAGGAGAACGGGAGAGGATACGCGCGGCGAGGAGAGAATTAAGAAGTGCGAGCAGGAGACGCCTCCTCCCCGTCACATATGGGGAGAGACGAATACGAATAACACCGCGAGTTGTAATACTTCGCGACGGACACGCGAGGGTCCTCTTGACGTCCTGATCTCTCGCCGAGCCAGTCCCCCCTCTCCCCCCTCCCCCATCGTTCAAATTGCGGATTATATGCGCGAATGAAATTGTCCCGAATGACAATGATTTTTCACTTCGCATCTGCTTTTTTAGCCACATTGTTGTTACTTATGTGCACATATAACACGACTTCCGGTTCTTCAATCACGTCTCTCGGATACATCAATTTTTTTTATTATGCCCACTACAACCCAGTTGCCGAAAAAAAAGAAATAAATGGTAAATATGTTATATATAAAAAAAATAATAAATATGTTCCCTCATATTTATTATTAATTACACATTTATCATTATTTGTTTATAATAATAAGTATATACAGTAATATACAATAATAATAATAGTAGCAGTGAATTTATTGACAATCCATAACATGGAACAGTTTTTTGACAAATGACAAAACTTAAATCACACATATTGGTCATCGACCCGATTCCTTCAGCCACGGGTTTCTTCTTTTTTTAATATTAAATAAATATTAATTTTAATATTATATTTACATACTACAGTATTTAAGTATTACCACTTAAGTGATACTTAAAATCAAAATCGTCAATTTATTTCTTCATTGATTATTCTTTTGCATTGCTCGTAAGTTGTATATCTGAGGTGTTTTAACAATGACAATAACTTCATCAATTAAGAATTTTTCGTGCACAACAATGCGACTCAATTAACTTTGGTCCGCAAGTTTTTTTCTTACTTCACCCGGTTTAATTATAATTCCCTGCTGTCCCGCTCGCTTCCTCGTGACGATAATACTTCGTCTTCTTCCGAGCCGAACGGGGACGGAAACGGGATGTTTAAAGATGGCGATTGGTTAATGTTTACCCCCCGAACTCGTGCGCACCAGAGACTCGGGCTCTCGTATGAGTGTCTCCTCTTCTCCCACTTTCTCATATATATATATATATATATATATATATATATTTTAATCTTCCTTTCTTTTTCATTCTCTGGCTTCTAACCCACGGCCATTCTCCCCTCGTTCGCAGCGAGAGCTCAGTGGTCCAGGAGGCAGGCAGGCAGGAAAGCAGGCTCGGCATAGCAGGTAGTATACATCGAGGAGGTGAACACGCGTAAACGCACAAAGGGAACTCACACGGGCGAGCGAGCGTGCGTGCATCAAACGCGCCACTATACCGAGCGCCGGAGTGCGCGTGCGCGTGCGCATGCGCGTCAGTGTACGCAGTTTGTTGTACAAACGTTTGAGAGTCACGTATGGGTGAGCGCATTTAACATACAGGAATCTGGACGGGCCCGCGACGAGGCTAACCCGATAAACCTGAAGGACTGGGTTAGAACCCGATGCGCTCCCTCCGCGACCCCTGCCGGTTCATTCGTCGTCGTAGAAAAAGCAGAAGCGCGAGTCGTAGTCGCGCAGCCGCGAGACCGAGGGGGATTACTAAATCATTACACTTCCTGAAACGTCCGTGCGATTCTCAATAACCCCGTCGCAACACGGTTTCCGTTCGATCGCACTTGGATCGGCATCTGACGTTTAAAAAAAAAAGAAGTTTTAACGGCGGATAAATACTAATAACCTTCGGGTATCGTATCGCCGACGATATTAATACTATTAACCGCAAAACTTTTATTACTGTTATTGCTTCAGTGAGAATAATAATAAACGTTGTTATAATTTATGATTCGCTCTGAGATTAAAGTTGAAAAATGTGTGTGGAATTTAATGTACCGAACTTGGAATTTTTTGTCCAAAAACTGGTAGATTAAATTTCATGTACAATTGTGATGAAAAATAAGTTCAGTGTATGAGCAACATTCGACATGCTTTATGTAAAAAAATTTACTTTAATTTCAATGAAAAAATGTATTCATTTTTTATCACAATTGTACATTAAATTTACAATTGGTTTCTACAGTGTATCGTATTGTTATACAGCCTGTAAAAAAATGGTAAATTTAATGTACAATTGTGATGACAAATGGATATACTTTTTCATAGAAAATAAAGTAAATTATTAAAAATAAAGTACTTTCAATGTTTTCGAAACACCGGACATTAAATTTCCTACAATATTTTCTTGCAGTGTAACAATTGTGTACTATTATTATACAGTATACACATTATATATAAAGTACAGTTACAGTAAAATATATAGAATCGTAATATTAATTATTATTTATTATTCGTTCTTGGATTATCGTATTCTCACATAAGAATCCTGTTATTATTCTTTGATATACATTTATGGGTAGTTATTTCTCAGTGCTAATAACTGTTAACAGCGACCGAAGAACGCAAGACAAATAATCGTAATAATTAACGATTGGCTACGGGAACGACAAGAATCACGAATCCTCGCTGGTCTTGCCGATAACTCGTATATCATTTATCTGCATTGAGACCGAGATATTATTAATATGAGAAAATAAAACGATATATATATCATGCACGCGATATCCGTCCTCTCCGCGCCTCCTTCCCTTCGTGTTACTTCGCCCTCCTCTTCTTCGTGGATGCTCGAGCGCGTGCATGCACGGTGGACTTTTCAGTGCAGGAAATGGACGGGTAGGGCCCTCTGCGTGGCGTGTGTGTACGATGCGGTGGCGTACAGCTGTGTGTAGAACTGGTGGCCGCTGCATCAGCTGGCGTCCTTGGTAGGGTGCAATTACCCCAGCGGGCCGCAACGAAGCTCCGAAGCAAGAAGAAGAAGAAGGACGAAGAGGAGGAGGAGGGAGGAGGAGAGAAACACGTGAGAAGTGGAAAGGAAGATGATACTAGGAGAGAAGGATACAAGATGATGTGAGGAGGTGGAGGAGAAGGAGGAGGAGAGAAATACACGAGAAGTGGAAAGGAAGAACATGATACTAGGAGAGAAGGATACAAGATAAGGAGAGGAGGTGGAGGAGAAGGAGGAGGAGAGAAAGACCCGAGAAGAGGAACGGAAGAAGATGATACTAGGGGAGTAGGATAAGAGTTGAGGAGAGGAGGGGGAAGAGGTGGAGAGAAAGACACGGGGAGTGGAAAGAAAAAAGACGATGCTAGGAGAGAAGGATACAAGATAAGGAGAGGCGGAGGAAGAGGGAAATACACGGGAAGAGGAAAGGAAGACGATGATGCTAGGGGATTAGGATACAAAATGTGTAGAGGAGGAGAAGGAGGAGAGAAACACATGGGAAGAGGAAAGGAAGACGATGATGCTAGGGCAGTAGGATACAAAATGAGGAGAGAAGGAGGAGAAGGAGGAGGAGAGAAACAGACGGGAAGAGGAAAGGAAGACGATGATGCTAGGGGAGTAGGCTACAAGATAAGGAGAGGAGAAGGAGGAAGGAACCCGAGACGGTCCTCTCCCGAGTTCCGCGACGCCCCTCCGTTCTCCGCAAACTCTCCCCAAGTTTTCTCCTCTTTCCCCCCATTAACTCCTCTCTTCTCCGTCGGGTTCCCTCCGGTCGCCAGGACGTGTGCCCCAAACCCGGTTCCCTCCACCGGTTCAAAAAAAGTATAAAGGTCCAACAAGAAAAAAGCAACCCGAAGGGTGCAAACGGTGTCCTCGGCCCCGATGTTCTTCCTGTTCACGAAAAGCCTCGTTCGAAAACGAAAGTTCCACCTCTCCAAAGATCGCCCCCGATCGAGTTTTCCTTCTCCAACCGTCGACGTCCCGAGGCTTCGTCGTCCCTTCGCCTTCCTCCTCGCGCATCGTATCGTCTTCCACCGCGCTCTGAATCGAGGTCGAGGCCCAACGATGACCCTCCCGGCGTCACGCGCACCTGGTCATGTAATACTTCAACATAGACACGCACACCCCTACACACATCCATCCATCGCCAGTGCCTCTTCCTTCCCTCGCTTTCTCACCGGCTAGACCACAGACACACTCCTCACTCGTCCTTCGTAGTGGGGGCAGAAAATCGATCTAGCCGGACCGTTCTCCGAGTCGAAAGGCCTCAAGGATGAGGAGGGTGTTGCGAACGATCGCCGGTAACGTTCCACGAGTCCTCTCCTCGGGCCGTACAACGAATATAGAATTCTTTTATAGCCACCGAGCATCCTTCCTCCCCTTCGCCCTCCCGCCTCCATTTACTTCCTATCCCCTCTTTCCGCTCTCCCCCCACTCCCCGGTCGTTCCACCGTTTTTTTCTCGCTCTTCCTGTCCTGTCAGCAAGGGGTCTCTTAACCCTTCTTCCTCTCCCGGTTTCTTCCTTCGCAGCCTCTTTCAACTTCATCGCCCGTCGCCACTTCCCCACCTCTTCGGCAACTTCGACATCTCCTCCCCGCGCGCCTCGTGGCGGCGAACCCGGAGCGTTACCCCGGGATGTCTCGGCTGCGCGTACGAGTTAGGAGTTTCCTCTTCTTTTCAGCCTCGCCTCAGGTGGGGCTTCACGTGCGCATGTGCGGATGCTTCCCGGAGCATCTGTTTCTATCATTCACTACGCGGTCGCCGGTCCTTGGCCGTTACATTATTCATGGCCCCGGTGCGGCGGCCGCAGCGCGACGCTGTACGCGGAAAGGTGTATCTCGGTGGATCTACGATTATAACCTGTATGTATGTTATGCAGTTTGTCGGAGTCTGGTCCCGCTCGGTGTCTCGGGTGGTTCGTACGAAACGATTAAAAAGCCGTCTGGCGGCGAGGCGGTGAGAGGATCACCGCGCAAAGAAGATGTGGTCTACGGTAGACTCTCGGATCTACGCGCGTCAAACCGAAAGTCCGCCCTGTCGCGTGGAGTGTGAGACGAGCGATGTGCATTTGTAAACCAAGCGTCTAGCCCTATACACGTCTACTCGAGTCTACCGTCTGTGTAGATTTTGATCTATGCAGACAGTAAATTTTACGCAGTCTGCCGTTTTTCGCAGATCACATTTTGATTTTCTCTGTAGACAGAAGTGTAGGTAGATTATAGACTGAGGTAGTCGAGTCTACAGTCTGTGTAGACCTCGGTCTATGCAAGGAATAAATTATACAATCTACGGTCTATCGTAGATCATTTTTCATTTCCTCTGCAGATGTGTCTACATAGATTATAGACTCAGGTACGCGAGTCTATGTAGACTTCGGTCTATGCGGGCAATAAACTATGGAAACGCTGTAGACCGAAGTCTACATAGATTATAGATTGAGGCACTCAAGTCTACGATCTATGTAGATTTCGGTCTACGCAGGCAGGAAACTATGTAATCTACCGTCTATCGTAGATAATTTTTCTATTTCCTCTGTAGACAGAATTCTACATAGATTATAGATTGAAGTCAACGAGTACCGATGGAATCAACAGTCATTCTCGAAATCTGTATCGTAAACGTAGGCAACCTTTCGGTAGATGCACGGAAGAAATCTGGAGCGAGTAGATAGTAGACCAGATTTGTATCGTCATCGCTCCAGTCTAGACTCGTCTGGACCGAACAGTCTAGACGTACGACGATGGTAGTCTGGAATTTTCCCCCTCACCCGAAACATCACCATATGTAATCGATGACATTCTCGGTCATAAACAATCCCAGCCACCCGACGGCATTACAACAATTAATTCCTTTGACAAACAACCGACCAACCGGACAGATATATTTTACACCGAGATGGTAGGAAAAAAAAAGCTCGTCACAGAAGTTCCGTTAGCGAATCGTGCCTCGTTCCCTCATCGCGCCCAGATATCCCCGACTTCTGTGTAAATTCCAGCGCCGATCCTACGGTGTGCACGTACCATAAAGTCATTAGCATTCTCGTGGTGCCGGATAGCATTAGTCGATGAACCTGCGTCGCCGTCCCGGCGCACGCGAGGAAATATACGCTCTCTCGTGTGTCCTGCACAGGCTGTAGATATTCTTCCCCGCTCGTCTCTTCCCCGCCCGGCACCCCGCTGTCTTCTCCGGACATCTTCGCCGACCCGTCTATCTCCTTTCCGTACCCACTGGCCGAGCGCGAGAGGACATTGAGTGACGCGTGCCCAACGCTGCCTCGATCCTATTAATCGATTATGCAAGGTGCCGTCGGGGACGGTTCGCCTCTTCGATCGCGAGACGACACACTGGCACATCTCTCCATTCAGCCCCCGGTTACGTCGATCCTTCCTTCTCGCTCCCTTATCCCAGCTAGCGGTTGCGAGGCTGCGAAACGACTCTCAGGTGCCTCCGGTAATCCATCTCCGTTCACCGGGTTTGCGATAAAGCGAGGGTTGCGCCTCGCCGCGAAACGAAATCCTTCGGAAGACTCGCCGACGAAGCCGCTCGGAAAGCTTCGGGTTCGTACGGATTTCATTAGCTATTCGTCCAATTATTCCGTTCACGCTCCTCTAGACATGATTAACAAGCGAGTCGTGAATGAACGCAGGAAACGGATGAAACACGGAGCTACCGTGCTAATAGGGGACGTTCGTATCGTGCGATGCGCGTCCATCCGACCACCAAAGGATTGTCGCGCTGGGAGTCTCAAAGGTGATGGAAGCAACTTTGGTTCCTGGGAGTCGGTCGTCTTCAGTCGCAATTAAAAGATAACGATTGGTCGACGCCCAACCGAGCGCGGGAAGATACTCTTTTGGGCGATCTATTTTTGTCCTTAAGAACCCATCCGTTGGTCCAACAAGCGAAGAAATTGGTCTTCTGGCGCCGGCAGTTGGTGGTAATTGAGTATTCTATTTGACGTGAAAGATCAAAGAGCTTTCCATCTAGTTATCGTCAATATTGTCAATGGGGATCTTGAAGCAAGTTTGTGGACGTCGTTCAGCTTTCCGAGTTTCCAAAACTTTTCATCACTGATAGCGCTGGAGATTTTTTTTGGTAGATCCTAACTTATCCTTACGAAGCCATCCGTTGGCCCAACAAGTGAACAAATTGGTTATTCAGCGTCGGCAGTTGATGGTCGTCTTTGAACTAAGTCATCTGTTGACCGGAAAAAAGGAAAGAGTCTCCCATGTAGGAATCGTCAATATTGTCAACGGGAATCGAGAGGAAAATTTCTGGATGTCATTCAGCTTTGTAAATTCTTTCGCACCCAGTTTCAAAAACTTTTCATCACTAATAGCGCTGGAGATGTTTTTTTTTTTTGTAGATCCTAACTTATCCTTACGAACCCATTCGTTGGCCCAACAAGTGAACAAATGAGGTATTCGGCGCCGACATTTGGTGGTAACCAAGAAGTCTGTATACCCTAAAAGTGGAAAGAGCTTCCATCCAGTAATCGTCAATATATTCTCAATGGGGATCGCGAAGGAAGTCTGTAGACGTCCTTTAGCTTTGTATAAATCCTTCCAGATCTACTTTCCGAAACTTCCCACCATTGATAGTCGGACGAGCATTTGCACTCGTTGCAGCGATTGCAACCAGGCATACCCCGCTTCAGCGAGATGGTGGATCCCTGGATATCCCCGCGGGATCCCAATCCCATGGTCAGAGTAGGCCCGACGTCGCTTCTTCGCCGATGCCGCGTGCCGCACTCTCGGCGCTCGTTCGCCATCCAACATCCCTGGGTATCCCTGGGTTCATGTGTGTGTATATGCGTCTGCGCGTGTGTGTTCTACGTGTGCGAGGGTGTGCGAGGCTAGAATGTGTCCTTGGCCGAGGTGCATTGACCTTCCGGAGCGCGGCAGGCGGCGGGCAGGCAGTGCGCTTGGTAGTTGGGCCTCCTCTAAGCAGAGGGGGCTCTAAAACCATCCACCCGATGGAGGCACCTACTTCTTCGCGGGTATAGCGCTCCCGAGGTCCTCATCCTCTTTCCGGAGAGGATCCGAGAAGTGAGGAGAGGCCCGGCCGGTGCTCTCGTCGTGGTCCCGGCCAACCGGGCCCTACTACCGTCGATGCAGTCGGGCTCAGGTAGGCCCAAGCTGCGCGCGCATCCCGCTCGGCCACTCTCAGCCTCCTCCGAGTTCGCGGTCGCAAACTCTTTCTTGGATCTCGTTTCGACTGACACTATCGGGCCGTTTTGCAAGCTATTATTTCCGTGCTAATGTTTTCTTTCTGTAACGGAAAACATTCATAGCTTGTTTTGTTTTGTAATTCCCACCATTAGCGGCAAAGGAGTTCGTTACGTTTAACATCAATCGGGGCAAAATGGATCTTTTTTATTTTTGTAGGGAAAAAATGTTATCTTATTAGATGGAGAACATCCGTTTTGCCGTCCTGTCTCTACACTTGTAGCTGGTGATTTTCATCGCCACTGCATTATTCGCCATTGTATGCTCACTTTTTTAATTTCCTGTTGTAATTTCCGCCATTCACCGCAAAGGACTTCCTCAAGCTGACCAGAAATTGGTGCAAAATGGGTCCTTTCTTTTATTTTTCCCAAATATATAATAAAAAAAATCTCATCTAACATAGAACACCCACTTTGGCCCAAGGTTACATTTTGCCATGTTGTCCCTCAAATTCAGCTGGTTCCAACGAAGCCATCGGGAATCAAAGAGTGATTTTCATCGCTACTACATTATTCGCCATTGTCTGCTTATTTTAAACATTTTGTTGTTATAATTTCCGCCATTCACCCCAGAGGACTTTCTCAAGCTGACCAATGGTCCCTTTCTTTTATTTGTCCCAAGTATACAATAAAAAAAATCTCATTTAAATTAGAACATCCATTGTGGCCCGGGGTTAAATTTGCCATGCCGTCCCTCGAGTCCAGCTGGCTCCAGCGAAGCCATAGCCAATCGAAGACGGATTTTATCCCCGCAGTCTCATCTGCGATTCCGTCTGAGATTGGTTCCCATCGGCCGGGGAAGCTCCGCGCGTTGGGCAATTAATTACCGACGCCGCGAAGTAAATTTGCTCGGTACACGAGAGAGCTACTTTCCGAGTGGCGGAAGTGTCTCGGCCTCCCACTCGGCATCTTCTCCACCGTTCCCTTTGCTGGACCACGTTTTCCCAGAGTTCTATTATTATCGTCGCGCATAGTCCCGGGGTTAGCGGCCCCACGCCACCGCGGATTTATTACAAAGGACTGTACAACCGCGCCGGCGACGCGGAGCGATAGCACGGAGAGAACTTTCGCACTCGGTTGTACGGCTAACCAGCTGTGTGTATCGGTACTGTTGCATCGTGTACGGCGCAGCGAGACGAGCGAGGCGAATTGCATAAAGACCTTACCACCAACGCCGAGTTGCACGAGCGAGAGTTTCATGCCTCGCTCTCCACTATTGATAGTGCGGCAGATTACGCAATTGCGGATGTAGAGCGCTCTTATTGCGCCGCCTATATAGGCCAGGGACATCGGTCGATAAAGTACGAAGAAAAAAAATATATTAAAATTATTAAATTAGCGAGAGCGCTCGAAGTGTCGAGACAAGAGCGACAAAAAACATAATATCATCCGGACGATGCGGTAAAGCGCGACCGCTACATGTGTTAGTGGGATAATTTTTCACACGGTAAAGGAACAGAGTTTTCAAGTTGAATGACTGTGAAGTACAGAAATTGAAAAATCGAGGAGAGGAAAAATAAACTGGAGACTCGCGAAGGAAAATTTGTCTTAATTTGTAAAAAAAGTTGAAATTTGTAGAGTTTGTAGTTTTCTATCCGCCAGCGAATCGCGTTTTTAAGTTGAGTAATTAAGTTAGTTGGGAAGTGAGAAAATTTAAAAATGGAGGGGAGAAAAAAAATTTTGGCTACTCGGGGAAGAAAAGTTGTTTTTTTTGTGTGAAATAATTTCGATCCCGTTCGGCTTGAAAATTCTGCTCGTAAATTTGAGATAACTCGGCGATGTCGCGGAATACGACGAGCGACTCGACGTATTCCGCTTAATTCGATGCTTCTCACGTCTTTTAAATTTATTCATAATTGTCATTGCCAGTTTCCTTCTTTATCCGAATGAGAAACGTCCGTGAAACGAGCTGTACGGTCATGCATAAGAATAAATGTGCACCGTGCAGGGAGATCGAGAGAGGGAGAGGCAGATCGATCGACTTATCGGGACTTCCAATTGCGAGAAAGAATTTATCAGCGTACACAGTAAAAACTTTTTACAACTTATTGTCCAAAAACTTCCACAATTTTTTATTCGTGAATTTTCTAGTCTTACAAACAAAAGAATAAACTAAAATTGTTAATTGCACGAGAAATAAAAGGGTAGTTTTGTAATATTCAAGATCGGAACAAATCAATTTTGTCACTTATTTACCAAAATTATTTTTGGTAAATTTTACGATTTTACGAAATTATTTTTAACTGTGTAGTTATCGTGAAATGTGTTTGTACGATAATTACGATAATTACGATACATACACAGTAAAAAATAATTTCGTAAAAACTGAATGCGATATTTCGTAAAAATAATTTTGTTAAATAAACGATAAATTTGTTTTCCACTTATTTGAACATAGGAACCTGTCCTTTTATTTCTCGTGTCATTGACAATTTTATTTTGTACTTTTGTTTGTAAAACTAAAAAATTAACAAATCAAAAATTGTCGACGTTTGTGGACAATAAGTTGCAGTAAAAAGTGCAAACATTCTAACTGTGTAGCATTTACTGAAGGTCTGCAAATTCCCTTTATATTCTTTCAGTAACGACCTGCAATTGGTTTCTGCCCCAATAATTTATAAATAAACAAATAAATACAGAATTGTTCATACGGTAAACGAAACCCTTACAATTTTTCATGCGCCAGCGAATCGCGTTTTCGACTTGAATAATTGTGAGGCAAAGAAATTGAAAAATCAACAACAACAAAAAAAAAAACTGAACACTCGCTGAAGAAACGTCTTTGTAATATAAAAAAAAAAACTTAATCTCGTTCGTCTTGAAAATTCTGCTCGTAAATTTGAGATAACGAATACAGCTAACGATTCGCGGTTTAATTCGATGCTTCTCACGTCGTTAAATTTATTCATAATTGTCATTCCCAATTTCATCTTTATCCGGACACGGGATGTGCGCGAAACGAGTTATACGCTCAAGCTCGTAAGAATAAACGTGGATCGTCGAGCTCCGTGCGTCGAATGAACTTCGGCGAGACTTTTCGGCGTATCCGTTTTCGACTCCTTCGCCGTAATAACGTTTCTCTCCGGGTTCCCCGTGGTTTCTCAAGGGACCGATAAAACTGGCGGATCCCGTGAGCGCGAGTCCTTTACGAGAGCCGTTTCTCGGCTCCTCTTCGTCCACCTCCTTCTTCAGCGCTTCTTATTCTCATCTTCCTCCACTTTACGATCTCCGGCTCGTATCTGCCGCCCGCGAGAGAAGGAAAGGAGGGCCTCACCTCCCGAGATTCCGAGAAAGGTCCGACCGTACCGTTTACCTGTGGATATGTGTGTGTAATTTCTGCGCTTCTGCCTCCGCACGGGCTGCCCCTCCGCGAAAATAAAATTATACAAACTCCCACTGCGTTACAGTCGGGGGACGCGTGCTGTTGGACTTTGTCGAGGCGCTGCTCGGAAATGGCGTTAAAAAAATTCAGAGCTCTCGTACATCGTACGGACTATCGCGGTGTGTTTCCCTACAAGTCCAAAAAGGTTGTATAACAACTTACAAAATACATAACAACTAAAAAATACAAAAACGTGTCCAGAAACGACGACAATTTTTTATCTCTTAATTTTCCGATCGCACAATCCCACTTCGGTTTTACGAACAAAAAAAAGTACAAACTGGAATTGTTAATGAGAGGGTAAATAAAATCGCAGGTTTGTAGATTCAAACCTGAAGAAAAGTTTTTGTCACTTATTTAAGAAAATTATTTTTACGAAAATAAAATTATGCAAACTGCTCGGAAATGGCATTAAAAAAATGCAGAGCTCTCGTACATCGCACGGACTATCCCAGTATGTTTCCCTGTGCAGTCAAAAAAGTTTGTACTTTTTACAACTTATTGTCCAGGAATGTTCATGATTTTTTAACGCTTCATTTTCCCATCGCACAATCCGACTCCAGTTTTATGAACAAAAGTACAAACTGGAATTGTTAATGAAAGGGTAAATAAAACCACAGATTTGGATATTGAAACCTGAAGGAAAGTGTTTGTCACTTATTTGAGAAAATTATTTACTTTCACGAAAAGCAAATTATGCAAACTCGCAACCGCGTTAAAGTCGGACAACACGCGCTGTCGGACTTTGTCGAGGCGTTGGTCAGAAATGGCATTGAAAAAATGCATAGCTCATGTACATTACACAGACTATCCCGGTGTCTTTCCGTACACAGTCAAAAAAGTTTGTACTTTTTACAAAAACGTCTTATCCACAAAAGTCCACAATTTTTCATTTCCTAATCATCAACCAGTTTTACAAACAAAACTACAAACTGAAATTGTTAAAGAAAGTCGAAATAAAACCACAAATACGTACACCCCAAGTCCGAACAAAAGCGTGTCTGTCACTCAACAAAATCAACGAAAGTTCCCCTCCCGATTTTTCCAAAATAATTTCTAACCCTCTACCCGAACACGACATCAATTCCCGACATCCCCACTGTATCCTTCGCGCAGGCGAGTCCCGACTATCCTGCTGCTGCACGAGGGAACCTGTTACACGCAAAGTAAACTGCCGGTGTACGCTATGATACGGTGAATGTACCTGTTACTGCAGAAATAGAGAAAATAAAAAATTGCAAAAGAAAAAAAAATTGAAAAGAAAAGAAACTGAAACGAAACCCGCAGAGAACTCTTTCCCCCGGCTTCCCGCCCCGTCTTCCGGAGTGGGCGGAAGGCGGTCCCGAAGAGGGAAAGAAGTGCAACAACGAGGACGACGGCGAAAGAACACCGTG
>JAPYZD010002694.1:0-23702 GCA_030522725.1 Ichneumoninae sp. B BG-2022a
CCCCTGGCGGGGGGGGGGGGGGGGGGGGGGGGGGGGGGGGGGTCGGGGGTTGCCAAAGCTTCTGGGAATTTCGGATTCAGTATTCGAAGGGATGCAACGAATACGTTTATATAGGACACGACACACAGCGCTTTGGGGGGGGGGGGTGAAGCTCGATGGCGCGGAGATTCCA
The DNA here is from genome assembly GCA_030522725.1 of Ichneumoninae sp. B BG-2022a. NCBI lineage: Eukaryota > Metazoa > Arthropoda > Insecta > Hymenoptera > Ichneumonidae > Ichneumoninae sp. B BG-2022a. Next base: position 173 of record JAPYZD010002694.1, read on the forward strand.
ACAGCGACGTATCGATGTACACACATAGATCGGTTGAAACGCCGGTTCGGCGGGAGAGATAAAGCTGTACGGGGAAATATATACGGACGGGGAGAAATCGGCGAGTCGAGAGTTGCTTTGGGATTCTGGGCGAGAAGGATCTGTCTCGCGAGTTTCTCTCATCTCGACTCCCGTGTTTACCTCCGCCACACCCCTGTGCGACTCTCGCAGGCCTCTCTTGTTGGGTGCCGTCTGCACGGGCTGTTGCTATTGCACCTTGGTAGGGTTCACTCGTTTGGGCTTATAGTGGTACGGGGATTCGCCTGTGAGACGAGCCGGTCATTCAGTCGATAAGACAATGAAGTCCAACTGCTAATTGGTCATTACTGCTGCTTGGGAGGCCGGACCTTGCGCCGTCGACCGTGAGACACCTGTTCGGTCTCACTGGGATCGATGCGTTCGCAAATGGGAGGCGTGCATGGTACGGTTAATAAAAAAAAAAAATCGAAAATTGGGAAAAGCGCGAGACACTTTGTTTCAATTGAAACGGTGCGGTAATGTTTTCGATATAAATAATGGAAGAACAAAATGGTACCCAGGATTGGTTCAATTAAAAAAATTATCTGTAGGGCGAAAGTGGGGAATATGGCCCGGTCCATATAGCATTGGTTTACGTGTTAATCGAGGTGGGCCATATTCACCACTTTTACCCTAAAGATAGAACGACTGCAATTGAAGGATCTCGTGAGGAGATCAAATTTATTGAATCGAACAGTTTTTTGTTTTTGTTAAAATCTTTGAGACGATGAAGCCCAAGTGCTAATTGGGCTGCTTGGGATTGTGGAACTTTTCGTCTTTGACCGTGGAACACCTGTTCGGTCTCCCTGGGGTCGATGGATCGACCCCTGGCAGGCGTGGATGGTTTGGGTAAATACAAAAAATTTTAAAACTGGTGGGACTTCTGAGATAGCGCGAGACATTTGTTTTAATTAAATCGGTGCGGCAGTGCTTTTGATATTTGAAAAAAAGTGGAAGAATTAAATAATAGGTTACGGTTTGTTGAATTTTAAAAAATCAATGATCTATAAAGATAGGATTACCGTAATTAAAGGCTCTGTTAAGGCGATAAAATTTATTGAATCAAACCACGTTTTGTTTTTATTAAATGGCTGGGTGGTTTCCGGCTTGATAAAAAAAATTGTACCGCCGCATGGAAACAATGTGGAAAGTTATCCAATATTTTTTTTTTTTTACAAACGATATAATAAATAAATGGAAAGACCGTAATTAAATGTCCTCTCGAACGGCGGTAAAATAAATTCAATCGGACCACTTTTTATCGTTACTGAATCCCATTGGAGGTGGCTGGCTCATTATTTAAATGGTTTCGCCACGAGACAACAATACATAGAATCAATCCGATAAAAATTAAAAAGTAAATAAAAGCATTAAAAAAAAAAATCTCGAGTGATCCAAAAAGATCTAAAAAAACAACTAAATGATTTCACTCGCGGCGATGAAATAAATGAAATCCAACGTCTCTTCCGGCGAAGAAAAAAGCGCGAAGCTCGCTCGGAATTAAGGTTGCGTGATAAAATTCTTTTCTCACAACCATCCGCGATTTTCGAATCTCTAAACACGTCGGTAAGAACGTTCCGTTGCCCGACGCGATTTTATACGTGTCTATTCAACGCGTCGGGTTCTACTTTGAGTGGAAATCGCAGCGTTACCACTCGAGCCAGCACTTTCCGTTAGTCTGACCGCTCGCACGTCGACCGTAACTACTTAGCGGCTGGCGTTACCGTGCGCCTGTACTCGTTCCACTGCGGAGCAGTTCTGGCCGCCTTTTAACAGTATGCAGTTACGATTCCTCTCCACCGTCCCCCCCTCTCACTGTACTCCTCGAATGCAGTGCAGACGCACGCGGAGAGCGCTCCAACGATAATGCGAGTACGAGTATTGCGCCGCAGTGAAGATGGCCATGCGCGATCAGACCGCCCGAGCCAGACAGTCAATGCGTCTGCGGGTTCGTCAATTAAACACAGTATCAGGTATTCCGGTGAAAAGCTGAAACCCTCGGCTTCGCCGGAAAGCATTCAATGACTCGACGACGAGACAGCTCGAGTGTGCATGCCCGGTCGTGTGTTGACTGTCGAATAAAAAAAAAATTCCAAAAAAGAAAATTAAAAAAAGCTCTCGCCTCCGTTGAAAAAGTCGGAGAGGGACGAAAACTGCCGCTTCGGGGCTCGAGGCGCCCGCTCATGGCAGACGAGGGTGAGATACATAGAGTGTATAGAATCATCCCCCGACTGACGCCTCCAGGGGGGGGGGGGAAGGGAGAGATCAGACCCTTCGCCACTTGTCTCGTGCTGCAACGTCGCGAATTTGGCTTACCGTATAGCTATAGAGCGCGTGGTACGTGGAGCATGGAAATATTTCGTCATTAAATGAAAATACATTTATGGAGAGTGCTGCGCGAAGCGGGAATGTTGGAGGGTCGCATTGTGGAGTCGTCGTACTTTCAGCGTAGTTTCTTTGTTGCGCGGGTTGAACGGTCGACACAGTCGTTGGCCACTGCGCAGTGAATTCTTTATTGTCGAGTTCGCAATTTTAATGCCTGAGGTAGATATAGTGAATACGTTTTTTATTTTCATTTAATATTTTGCTGTCGTCAGTTAAGCCGATACGTTTACGTATCGCGCCTGTAATTGGGCCCAGCTCGTTGATATAAAAATAAATAAAAATAAATAAAAATAAATAGCGAAATTTTAAATGTCCGAATCTATTAAACGGAGATCACAGTGGTTAGTGTTTACTACAGCGTATTACGAATATTGTAAATACGATGGATCGTATATAGATTGTTTTACCCCGAAATGTCTTTCGTTTTTAATTAAAGGATTCTAATAAATTAATAAAACGTTCGAGCACAGTGAAGACCGAATGTTTGGAGTCTCACCACGAACTCAGCATCGAACGATATTCTTGATTCGCGGTTGTCAAGCGCCTGAACTCCGCAAGGACTGGAAATTTCGAGTCATTCTTAATCCCAGACTTACCAATAAACCGGACTTACAATAAACAAACGAGAAGTGTCTCGTATTTTATGTTTTTCCACGATTTATTTTTATCTCATAGATAATGAATAATGTTTATCTCCTGTTAACATTCACGTACAAATATTGAGAGTTTCTCAGGGCAAAATCCCTACCTTTCGCGTCCTAACAGCAGAGTGCACACACGATGATCCGTGCAAATGTTACGTTCTGCCTTGTGCGGAACGTTCGACGCCCTCCGGGCTTCGGAGGATTACACATACATATAAAATTTAATTTCAATATTTGTATCAAAATTGCTCGATTTCTTTTACACAGTAAAACAAGGTTCTTTATTTTATGAATAAAATTAATCTGTTTGGATCGTAACATAAATAACAACAAATTTTTTGGGTCCTCGCTTACGTGAAATGTTTCTGATATGTCAGCTTTCTACCCTGTAGTTAAATATTCGTACGCTGCTCAGTAATGTTATCAAATTTTTTGTACATGTAACTTGTCAAACCTAAATTTTGCCTCGTCTCATTCGCCCCCTCTTATGACATAAAATGTCTCTTTATCCTCTTTTTTCACGTTGGAAATTGGCCCGATAAAAATTGTACCGAACGAGACGTCATTATGCCAACAGTTGGTTATTGGCACTTTCTGGCATGAGTTTTGAGTAGCGACGGAATTCCGGAAGATTGCCTCGAACGATATGATGTCTCTTCTCTCCCCTTCGTTCCTCTTCATCACCGTGCGTTCCTCGTCGTACCGAAAAAAATTCTCCTTGCCTTCCCGCCTCGTTGTATTTTTCTCTGTCACAAGAGGAATTGTGAAAATGCTTGCTCGTCAAGCTGGCTCTGACTCTTCACCGTGCAATATCATCGTTCCACGCACTCCGCCGTGCCGGAGTGGATGAGCCGCGCGAGGCTGTACACACTGGGCTGGGGGAGGCATTCAATTGAATCTCGCCGGTTCCTTACGCTCGATGCGCGCGAGTCTCGATGTAGGTATTGCCTAGAGGGAGAGAGACCCGTTCGTAACGTCTCTCGTCGCTAACGCGCTTCCGGCGCTGCTCGGCTCTCCGGTAGACCTTTCATCGTACAATCCGTCACGAGATTCTCGCACCGCACTCGATAAACAGAAGGCTCCGATGTAATAAAAAAATGTACACTGCAGAAGTTTAGTCGATATAGGGGAGAGCGGGGCAAAACGGTGTTTTTGGGCATAACTAAATTTTCCAATCATTTTTGGATCGGACAAGGTGGCAAAACCGGGCAGAAAAGCCTGATGTATCCGATAGGGCGAATTCGGGCATCCAAAAATTATTGGAAAATGACGTTTTGCCCAAAAACTCAATTTTTTCCCCGTTGCCCCATTTTGCACCGCTCTCCCAAACGTGTCCCGATAGCGCGTACACGGAGAAAAAAATTGGTTGGATTAACCAAAAGTCGCGGTGACGTACGTTCAAAGCTGTTATTTGTTCGGTACAAATAAAGCATTGTTTTGTTAATCGATTATTTGCTTTAATTTTTGTTGTACCAACCGATTACACCTTTGAACGTATGTGACGGCGCATTTGCTTAATCCAATCATTTATTTTCCTCGGTGTAGTTCACCGGGAACAATCAACGCTGTTGAGGGATCGGCGTTAAATTTTTCAAACTTTAGAGCTTTGACAAATTTGAAAATTTAAAATAGGGGAGGCCGGGCAAAATGGCATAGCGGGGCAAAACGGGACAGTGAGGGCAAAAATCAAATTTCCAATAATTTTTGGATGCCCCATTTTGTCCCAACGATACATCCGGATTTTCAAACCCGTTTTACCCCACCTACCACAATCGCGAACATCCAAAAGTTATTGAAAAATTGCGTTTTGTCTCATTATCCCGTTTTGCCCCGCTGTGCCATTTGCCCCGCTCTCCCCTAATGCGAACGGCGACAGCGTCACCGATAAAATTAATTATTCAGACTGGACAGAAATATAAGATTTTAACACGCAGGCGAAACTTTTTTGGACGGGAAAGTTGCTATCTTGAACAGATCGAAAATTGTACCATAAGAAAGGCGGTCGAATGGGTTTCCATTGACACACCCAACTCTCTTGTAAAACATCGGTGTAATCAGTCATCGATTCATCGGAGGAAAAAAAATCTTATCGGGAACGGCCTTGTCCGTCTCTCGAGAGTTAAGTGGAATTGAAGGGCCCGAATCAGGAAAAAAGTAACTCGAGTAACGATAAATTCGCACCCGGGAATTATCGCGTCGACTGTACTTTCGGTACGAGGTGGCGGAGAAACCGAGGCGGGAAGATAGAAAAAAAAGAAGAAAAAAAAACGAGGGGTATACAGGGGTCTCGCGGATCGTGTCGGGGATGAAAGACGCTGTCTCGCGAAGGGTGAAACTTATTTTTCCTCGCCCCCTTGCTCGCTCACTCTTGCCTAAGGCTCTTTCAGCCCCTCAGGATGTTTACCGGCCTGTGCGGAGACCGCACGAAGAATACCCTCGTCTCATCCCCATTCCCACCTCTCTGGCGCGAGAAACGATGATACGTCACGCTTCGTTGAAAATATATTTTTATTTTTATTTTTTTTATTCAATTTTTATGATCACAAGATTATAAGGCCTGGCAGCGCGGAGGAATAATCTCCAAATTGGGACTAAAATATTTCAAAATTTTGCGCCTTTTTTCTTCGAATTTTTTAATTTAGGCTTGTCGAGATGAATAATATGCTCCAATGCGTTGTTTTTTCTTCTAAATGGGAATTTCGCCGGTCGTCGATGATACTTAAAGGACGTTCGGCGATTCCGGGCGAACAGAAATGCGTTTACATCTTTTTTATCGGTAGACAAAAAAAATAGTGTCATAAATACGAAACGTTTGATGATTGTAAACAATATTGTGATCATTCAAAAAACAATCCCCAGCGCTGAATATAAAAAAAATATAGGAGGAGAATCTGTTATCTAAATACAGAAAATACAAAAAAAAAAACAAGATATCGAGAAAAATGTAAATCCCCCAACGATTCGATAACGGCCAACAGCACCGGATTTCATACAATTTATCTACCAACTAATGAAAATAAATAAAAATCAAAAACTGCCAAATATGTGAACGGCCGAAAATATTTGCCCAAATAAAATCAACAGACTTTATTAGCCAAGACCCGCAGCCGTCGAATTCTATAAAATAAATTGCCAACGAATCTGCCACTGTTTCCCATCCAAAATTGATACCCGACCGAGAAACTCCACGTGAGAAAAAAAAATTCTCTCTCACGCCCCCAAATTCGCAAATAATTTCGGAGCCTCAAAGACAACGTTCCCCTTTAATTACCGATCCAACGATCGGTCAATCTCTCAAGCACTGTGCCCACCGATAATACCCCTTGTCCCGAGCCCTAATTTATGGCATCTCAACCGTTCGGTCCGCGGTGCAAGCTCGGTGCATCGAGCCACGGCATCGCGAAAAGGTCTTCCCGCATACGTGTGGTATCAATCTCGGTCAGGATCGTCGAGGCGAACTGTATCGGGCGGAAGCCGCGCCGGCAGGTAGACAGGCCGAGAACATCGCATCGCGGCGTGACTGCCTCCCCCGGTGAATCGGGGAATGGGCGTATGCCTCGTGGCCAATATCGGCAAGTGAATTACGCCGTTGATGTACGAGCAATTATAACGGTCTGGTGTGTCGATACCAGCGGTGGCATCGACGCAGGGGCTTCGAGGGCTGTGATGTTGAAGAGGAAGTCTGCACGTACGAATAGGGCTACAGGCACCCGGAGTATTGACATCAAACCCCCACCGCGTAGGGTGGCGGAACCGCCTGCCTTTGCTCACTGTGCCCACGCTCGGTCGGGTGTTTCCTCTGTGCCCAGAAATAGCATTATGCGCCATAACGCACAGACGTAAGCATCATCGTCCATGATCTCGATGGAACGTCACCGGGTGGTTTGCAGTCGGGACTTTGACCGGAAACCCATGAATTAATCACGATTGATAAAAGGTAGGGATCTCGAGTATTATGACCGATCGCCGACGGGGGATGCTGCGGGTGATCGACTGTAGGGGCGGATTAGGTCTGCACAGTAAAACAAGGTTGTTTATTTTACACACAAAATTATAAACTAAAACCGGTCGTCGATAGGCGATGCTGCGGGTGACTCTAAGGGCGGTTTGGGTGGAGCGTTTGTGCATCGGTGTTGCCGCATACAGCAGAAGCCCCCCAGAAACACATCCGTCCTTTCGTCCGTCCTCTCGCAAAGCGATATCGCGATACCGATACCGCGTTCAAAATGGCTCCGGAGAGAGACTAGCGAGATATCGAATCGGGGCCGTGACCCTGATCGACGCTAACGTCGATGCTGTGGTTACGCGCAAAGGGCGCCCCTCGCACGGAGGGTGCGGAACGGCTCGACGGAGTGAGACGCGACAAGGGTTGCCCCTGGCGGGACAGGGCGGGAAGGTTTCTCTCCGGCGGTGTGGCGGTTGTGCTCGCTCGCCGCGTTACAGGACGAAATAGCATCCTATTGGTTTCCTCGTGACAAAGCAGCCCGAGGCGACAATCGGGATTCTGTCGCATCAGCGGGCGGCAGGGCTTGCGTTTCCGATTAGAATGTGTTACCGTCGCCCCCCTCGCTCTCCACCCGGCGTTTCTCTCGGTTTCGCCCTCTTCGCCCTCGTTCATCTTGTTGTTCAGCTATCGGGAGATTCGCGTCGGAGTTCGCACAATGTTACAACCGCGCTCGAGCCTCGCGCCGAATATGAATCCGTACGGGTGGAATTTTGCTGGTTTATCGGGATGCGTTCCGCGCGACCCAGTTCTGGGACTATTTTTGGAATGAGAATTCATCGACGTATGTGCCAAGCTTGTTTCGGTGAAAAACACGACCGGTCGGTTATGCATCGGTGATTGGAATTCGATCGATCAATGAATTACATTCGACGTTCCCTTTTTTTCATACGAAGAATTATTCGAAAACCCGTTCCGTTAATTACCTATTTTACAGAGCTATGCATTTCTCGATGGGCCTAAAAAAAGAAGAATTATACGTTTAATTTTCCTCTAAGTCATTCAACCCTCCGAATCCCCTGGCTGAAAGATTAATGTCTCCGATCGGGGGTTGTTGCGTGTAGTGAAATCGGTTGCGTAGTAGAAATTACTTTTCCCCCCGTCGAAGTTCCGTCCCTTCGTCGGGCAATCTCGTGCATTATCCCGAAGGAGGCACGTCCTTGGGAAAACTTGGCTTAACTTGGAAAATCAAAGCGTAGTACGTGTGTGTCGGGCGTTGAACAAGCACCCCCCCCCCCCCCCTCCCTCACTCCGCCTATCCCACGGACTTGGTAAACTTTGTCAATTTGTCGTGTCGACGAGAGTGAGAGAGCGGTCGTACACGGTACATGTATTTCTTCTCCCCGCCCCGGCAGTATTCCGGATTCTCTATTAGACAATCCGCGCACGCGCACTCGCTCGCTTACACGAACAACGGGGATTCCCCGCGCACAGTCCCGAACGAAAGGGAAAGTGTACGGCACAATTTATTCCCGATCTTAATACCCCGGCCGAGTTTCCTGTTTGATATGTAAAATGCTTTTCCTCACTCGTCCTCCCGATGGAACGCATCGCCCCCACATGCAGGGAAGAGCGGGGCAAAACGGGACGGTGGGGCGAAATGGGGCGGCGGGGCAAAATGCCATATTCCAATCATTTTTGGATGAATGAATGAATCGATTTATTGTACGGTGGGACCAGGGGTCCTCTAGGCACATACATGCAGCTCGGTAGCTAAAAATAATGAACAATAAAATGAACATAACAGACGTAAACCATAATAAATCCAATAAATCAAATAAACCTAACAAACATAAATAAACCTAATAAACTTAAAAAACCGCATAAACCAATTGAACATAATAAACTGCATAGCAACCGCATAGAGCAGAATGCGACCCGATAATACGCGCCCTATATGTCGCCCCTAAGCAGAAGACTCATAACTAGGGATAATGGGACAAAACTAGGGATGGGGCAATGGGGCAAAACGGGACAATCCGGATGTATCAACAGTGCAAAATGGGACATCCACAAATGATTGGAAACTTGCGTTTTGCTCAGTGACCCGTTTTGCCCCGCTGGCCCATTTTGCCCCCTATGTAAATCACATTTCACTCCACCGCCACGAAACACACACGAGACTACTATTTAGCACCGAGATCCTCAACCGCCCGTGTTTTTTCTTCTTCTCCTTCGTACACTCCTTTCCTTCCATTTTGCTTTTAATATAAAAGAGTAGGCCATAGAAACGCCTGTAACGGCACGGAAGGGCGTGCAAGAGAATGGTTGAGTATCCTCGACGCGGATATAAACTGGCGTACGTGATGTTGCCGGTCCAAGGTTTAAAGAACCCAAGCGTCGCTGTGCGGAGGAAAACGCTGTTTACTGCCACGACTAGCGCGTGGTACGCTCTACGTTTCGGGTTAATCTGGCCACCCTCCCGGATATCTCGGATCTCACTCGCTCCTTGGAGAACCTCGGGCGGAGATCCACGGGTACACCCTCATGATTTTACACCCCCCTCCGTCTCGCAACTCTCGACGTCTCTTGGCGCACGAAATCCAAGATGAAATCGAGCCGTGGCCAGCGGGAGCGCGCTCGCCCGAGCACGTAGAGTACAGCGCCAGCTTTACCCGATAAAGGCTATCCAAACTACATTTCGGGATTCGGTTGCCTTCTTCGACCCCGCGCCCTCCCCGCCGGGGGGGGGGGGTGGGATGGGGTTGCGCCCTCCCGAGAGTTCACGGAAAGAGAGTACAATACGTTTAAGGCCGGGGTAAACGAGGAGGAAGGTGAGCTGGAAGCCAGAGAGTGCGCCAGGATGGAGCGAGTCTAAGAGGGAAATAAGTTTTCCACGAGAGCGCAACATTTGCCCGGGGCACACGTAAGCGTAAAACCGGCATCGCGAATAGATACTTTCCAGCGCGGGCTATCGCGCCTCACCCCGTTATGCACCCGGCCGACCTACATAGTGGCGGTTCTCCCCCTCGCTCTCTCGGCGCGCGACGTCTATCTCAGCCGTCCTCGGAGTCGGGACTATCAAACCAACAGCGTACCTAAATACCATTACCGTTAATGGCTCGCGGGACGAGATCGAGTCGTATCTTGGTCGTGTCCAAGACAAAAGCATGGAAATCGGAACCGCGGCTGACAGATAAAACGTGGTCGTTTGCACACAAATTTATCTCCGGTGGGGATTCAATGGTTTCGATAACGTTGCGGCAATTAATTGATTAATCGCGATGAGACAAATGAGACGGAAAATTGACAATCTAGCACGGGGACAAATGGTAAGTAAGTAGCGATAATTATTGTAACTCCGTTGAACGATTGTAATGAATTGCGCAAAATTGTCGCAAAGTCGCGACTTCCAGTTACCAGAAAAATAAATAAATAAAAACTAATAATAATTTTTAAAAGCACGCATAAACAGCTTATAGGGGAGAGCGGGGCAAAATGGGTCAACGGGGCCAAACGGGGTTTTTGGGCAAAAGTAAATTTTCCAATCATTTTTGGATCGGACAAGGTGGCAAAACTGGGCAGAACAGCTTGATGTATCCGATAGAGCGAATTCGGGCATCCAAAAATTATTGGAAAATGACGTTTTACCCAAAACCCCGTTTTGCACCGTTGCCCCATTTTGTCCCGCTCTACCCTATATATATATATAACAAATTAGCATAGACGCAGATCGATACGTATTCGAGGTTACTACACGTTGAGTAAATTCAATGCACTGTAGAATAGCACACAGCTGCAGCATTTTTATGGCAGACGACAAATAATCGCAAAGGCAACAGTAGATAATGGCGAGCGTCTGTCGATATATCTAAATAGGGTTTTGGCACGTTTTTTCGAAGTTAATTATTTCTGCCATTTCACATTTATTTTCCTATTCCTTTGCTACGAACATACTTCCACATACACAGAACCAGTGTGCCAAATTCTGTCAAGATACATTGCGCCGTTCCGACAAACACTGAAGACAACGAAAACAGCAAAATCGGGGGGCCTCAGTGAAACGCATAACTCCCGTCTTTTTGCCCTGGCGGGCAGTCGGGAGTTACAAAGCATAATTGATCAATCGAGTCCCACAAATAAGATCTTCAAAAATAGCTAATCGAGCACACACGTTTTCCCGCCGAGTATAAACGCCGAAAATTATTCCGTTCACCCGGGTCGAGCGATCTTAATTAATCGAATTAAATCATCGTAACGTCGACGGAGTGTCGGCTTCCAGTTCCCGATGGAATTATGGAGCGCGCCCGACATCTTGTGCGGGTGCCAGAGCGATTAACTATTCCGATGATGTTGGTTGGCTAGCTGTTTGAAGGGCGAGACGCGTGACGAGATGTCTCGAGGCGCCCTTGCCCCCCTCCCGCTCCCTGCAATCATCCCCCTCTCCCCTCCCCCTGCCCCTAACTCCGTCGGAACACGCGTCTGTGCCCAGCACATATACCCACCATATATCGACATGGAGAGAAGAGCGTAAACCAAAGTATATACATACACAGCCCTAGGTACGGTATAGCGGATAGCCGGTAAGGTCGATTGATGGAATAGAGTCCCACCGGGACGCGCGAAGAGAAGAGTAGAAAAATCCCCGTGAGCGAGGTAAACGAGGCCTTCGAGCTTCTGGACCGCGCCGTTTCCGCATCCTCTCCCTCCTCGCGTCCCCTATTGATGCGATGATGTTCGAGAGAGCAGCAACGCGAGAGATCCCCGAGTCAGCAGCCACTCGATTCAATTCGTGAGCCCCAAGCCACTCATACACCCAACCCCACCCCTCACCGCCCTCCGCAGGTATACAAATATACACACACGGCGAGCGTGTATCCCTCGATCCTCGAGCGCAGGTGTAGTAGTCACGTGTGGATGGCCCCAGCGTTAGGGCTCGAGGATCACGTACGTTATTGAGTGGGGAGGGTAAGGAGGGGGGGATGTACGCCCTGTTCTCAGCATGACCATCTAGGCCTGCATGGGCAAACGTCTATGCGATACAGGCTCCTCCATACCCGGGGTTGGATATACACGGACCTCCTCCCAATGCCGATATCAGGTTATCATGGCCGAGGCAATAATACCCAGAGTCTCCTTGAAGATCTACCCTTCCCCCCCCCCCCCCACACCGTGAGCCACTTTGTTTACCGTCCAGTCAAAGAGCATCTCGCTCACTCGGGCGGGGTTGAAGTTTCCGTAAAATCCTGCAAAGCTCGTCCGGGTAATTTAAAACCCTTTAAGGCCCCGGCGTGAAGCTCTCCCTCCGGGGGAGGGGGGGGTGAAGGGACAAACGAAACGTTTAACGTTGGCTTAAACGTCGAAGAAGCGACAGGCGTTCGCCGGCGGGGAAGCGGCGGGGTCGAAGATCAAAGGGCGAAAAGCGGAAACGCGTAGGTCCTCGAGGCCTCAGGGCGATTGTCAGTGCTGAAAGGGACTCAAGGGAACGGAAGCGCAAAGACCACGGGCGCGCGACAGGGTGCGAGGGGGGAGGGGGGAGGCTGGTCTCCGCTCAAAGAAGCTCCCTCTCGTACGCAGAGGTCCGAGAGACACGCCGGCATCGGCACATAGCTTCTCTCCTCGGCCGGTTTGCGCGGAAGCGAAGGGGTTGAAGGGCGAGGGGACGAGGATTCTCCCCGACTGTGCGGAGGAACGGCGCGGAGGAAGTAATCAAGCTCGTAGATCTACAGTCGGAGCGGGGCTCTCTGTTGGCGAACCGGCGGCCGGGGAAGCGCGGCGGGAACGAAGCTCCCGCGAGGGCAATACGTTTCGAATTCGGGGAAAGATATGTCTGGATTCGGGAGGCTTCTGCGTGAGGGCGAAACGCGTTTGCGGATTTCTCAAGTCGTGAGAATGTCGGAGGCGCGGAGCGGGCGGCCGGGGGAGGGGGTGCTGAGCACATACAGCGGCTCCCGAGGGTTGCACGATAGTTTCCTGCGCTCAGCCCCTCGCACACCTTCACGCAGAAACGCTGCGAATCTTTCGGTATTCCACCGAGGAGCCGCGATCCTCTGCAAACCTCGGCTCTGATTACACGGTCTATGAGGGATCATTTCTTTTTATTCTGCTGGCGGTACATGCGAGTAAATAAACCAATCGGGGTATACAATATTCCTTCGGGCTGCGTGTGTTGCTTAGGAACATGCAATTTATGCGTGGGTTATAAAAAAATCAAAATAAATTACCCTTGTGTTGGCGTAGATGTGGCGAATGTGGCCCGGGCCGTTCATCTTGGCTTTACGTGCGACGTACCTAAATAAGTAATATTCACTAGGGTTTTTCACAAAAAGACCATCTTTTTTTTAGTTTTACTCCCACCTTTTTAAAGTATCGATTTAGCTCTCAAATTCACGAAAGGTCCCTAGCAAAACGTTGGTACCAAAAAAATTCGACGACTTCTTTCTTTTTGGGTATGAATGACGAATGCGGCATCTCTTAAAATTTTTTGCTACTTACGGCTTTTCGAAATGCGTAATTTGAGATCGAAATTTGTTCTTTAAAAAGCTGGGAGAAAAATTGAAAAAATGCCTTTATTTGAAAATCCTTCAAAATCACTTCTTTCACCCTTTTCGATTCTTCATATGGCGACTTAATAGCGCAAATATGGTGGGTCAAATTCACTCCTTTTGCCCTTTCCGATTCTTCAAGTAAAGAGTTTCTTCTTTTTTTTTTAAATAAATAAATGATTACTGAAGAATCCAGCACACATGTTCAAGAGATAAAGCTGGTGTCCGCTTTTGAAAAAAACCCCGGCTTTGTTTAGATCCGCAAAAGATACCGGTGGAAAAGCCCGTGACACAGGGGTCACGTATTCCTCCTTGAGAGAGATGTCACACATCGTAGCTCATGCCGCTGCGCTGTTTGTCTCGGTGCGATGCCGCCCGCGGTCTCTCGGCGCATCCCGTCGTGCGAGGTACACACAATAGCGCTCGGTACCTATATGTTCCTCGGAGAAACACCAGATCCAGCCGCAGAACTCCGCGATATGCGACAAGTGTGTACACACGTCCAGCTCTTTGATCTCCCATCCGCCGTGCGATCCAATTATTTACTTTTCTTTAGTTTCCCCGACGTTTCTCGTCGCGGAAGAGTTGGTCGCGGGCCCGCTCGCTGTGGGCGAATTTTCGCGGAAATTACATCTCATCGGTTTTTCGTCCCCTCGCCTCCCATCGTCCCCGGTCTGCATTTAATTATCTCCGAGGGCGCGAAGACGAAGAGCTCATCGAGTGAAGGGGGGGGGAGAGGCAGAGCGACCATTGCCGATCGCGATTCCAGCATCCAAGGTACTAAATCCACGCGCTAACCATCCAATTCGGGGATACTTCGGGGATATTAGTAGGTAGGCGAAGGGTAGCTCAGTGGCTCGCTCCTCCCGACCGCTCGGCCACCTCCAGGCGCCATTAAAACTTTCCACGGTATCCGATAAAGAAACCGCGCGATTTTCGATCGCCCCGGGGTCCCCGGGCTTCGCCGGAGCAACGGGTGGAGGCCCCCGGGATAACTCGAGGGCAGCACCGGGGGAATCGGACGGTTCGACGAGCGAAGTAGTAAAACCCGGGGAATCGCACTGCGGCGACAAACTTTCGCTATTTCGACACTTTCGCCCGTTCCCCTCCACAGGGTCGGGAACCGTCCGCACCCTCGATCGACAATCTTACTCCCTCTCGCACCCTCCATCATCGTCATATTTCTTTAATTTCCCCGCTCGCGATATCACGCCCCGTCCGCTACCTAAAACTGGAGTGGCGAATATCTTTCCTTTTTTGCCTTCCTTATTTTCTTTCCCTCTTTTCCAAACCCATAGAAATAATTGAAGGCACTCCGGGTCGTTCTTCATACCCTCCCCCCCCCCGCACACTCTCGACCCATAGCGCACCTAATTATTTATGAAAAGACGTAACAAGAAAAGTTGGCCGGAGTCGCCCGACGCGTCGAGCTCTCCCTCGTACGGGGATTGCGCCCTTCGTACCTTTATTCTCGCTCCCCCTTTCGTTCAGCGCGTGGCCACCCCGCCCTCCCTCCTCCTTCGGGATTACTTAAAGGATGGAAGGGGAAGCTGCTTCCGCTGCTTATGGTCTCGTCTCGTCGTACTTCCGGATTATCCCGGCTCCAACTTCGAGACACGCTTTAATTTTAATCGCTCCGACCCGATTACTCGCGTCTGTTCTCTCACCGGCAACTTCCAGCTCACTCCCCCACCCCCCTCCATTGCGACATCACCGATCTCCTCCCCCTATCTCATTGCTCCGCGTTTCTCTATCTCGCCTCTGCGCGCCCAACGATTCTGCAAACGTGTCGGCACCGGGATCGCCCGCGATGGGACTTAACGTAACGGGCGAATCTTCCCCGTTGCGTATTTCACCGACACCCACGATCCTCGGACCCCTCCGTGCCTCGACTTCGCGCCGTACGTCCGACTACATTGCCTGCCATTATTCCTCGGGCGGATTAATCCCTCGGGCGCGCTGAAACAATAACATGCATAAAGAATCAGGCACTCAGGAGCGAGCGAGCGTCTCGTCGACAATAAAAGTTCGTAACGAGAATTATGAGAATTCGGCACATCGTGTATCGATTTTTGGTTCACACACAGAAAAATAATTTATTTGACGGCCACCGTTTATTTGGTTTAAGTAAAATATTTATTTGATTTAAATAAATAATTTTTTTAATTAAGTAAATATTTACTTAAATGAAATGAATATACATTTAAATGAAACAAATAAACGCCGGCCGTCAAATAAATTATTTTTCTGGGTTGCACTCAAAGTATTTCGAAAATTCATTTAAAGCTGAATTTTTTTTCATTCTTTCATTCGGTTTGGCGTTTTTGCGATAGCATCATTTTTTTAAGCTTTCATTATGTCATAGGTAATAGGCAGTGGAGGACACGTGCAGAAAAGGGATGCATCGGTTCAATTTATTTAAAGCTGCATTATCTCTTTATGGTTCATTTGGTTTTTAGCTTTTGTAAAAACGGCATTTTTTAGCGCGAGATTTCAAGCTACTGTGACGTCAAAGGTAATGCACAGTGGAGGGTATCTCCAGAGAGGAGATGCATCATTTACACGCGAAAATTTATTTAAAGCTGAGTTTTCCCATTTCCATTCGTTTTAACTTTTTGCCATAGCAGCATTTTTTCAGCGCGAGATTTGAAGCGACGGTGACGTCACAGGGAATGCGCAGTGGGAATCACCGCCAGATCAGAGATTCATGAGTTACATGCAAACATTTATTGAAAGCTGAGTTTTCTCTTCATTATTCATTTTGGTTTTAAGTTTTTGTAACAGCAGTATTTTCTTAGCGCCAGATTTCAAGGTACCGTGATGTCATAATTTATACACAGTAGAGGATATCTCGAGAAAGATATCTTTTACACGCGAACATTTATTTCTATATCATCTAGTTCTATAAAAAAAAATAAAAAATCAACGATTACTTAAAAATCTGAAAAAATTCATACGTATTCAGAAAAATGAATGAATCATTTTCATAAAAAAAAAGTTTTGTTGCCGGGTAATTTGTTAACCAAAATAACATTTTGTAATTATTATTATGCAAAATTAATCTTCTCAGTACCTTTAGTATACATGATTTTTTTCAGATTTTTACACCGTCAAGAAGTACTTGCAATTTTCTCATATTCTCGCCGATCTTATGCGAAGTCAGCGCGCAGCGAGACTCTCTCCTTAAGCTACGGTGACGTCATAGGGAATACACAATGGAGGGCGCGTCCAGAAAAGAGATGCATCAGTTATCACTTGAACATTTATTTAAAGCTGGGTTTTCTCTTTATTATTCATTTGGTTTTAAGTTTTTCTAACAGCAGTATTTTCTTCGCACGAGAATTCAAGGTAGCTCGACGTCATAGATATTTCCAGAAAAGAGTTGCAGCAGTTACACGCGAAAGAATATTCAAAGCTCAGTCTTAAATTCACTTAAAGCTGAACGTTCAGGTCGAAGCTTCAAGCTGACGTGACGTCATAGGCAATACAAAGTGGTAAAACATATCGAGAAAGGAGAATGTATCAGTTACACGCGTCGCCCACAGAGCTTTACGGTATAACTGACGTATCTCTCGAGAGCCATCCGAGTATTGATAGCCTCGGGGAGTTTATTCCGTTTGTGCCAAAGTCCTTTTGCTACATCCCGAGAAGGATCCAAGCCCTCGGAGGTTTCCACGTCGCGACTGAGGGCCGCGCGCCATTCTCTCCCCGAGAAAGCCGCAAACTCTCTTTTCTCTCACCCGACCGAGGCAACACTTTTTCCCGTCCCACTCTTTTTCATTTCTACCGTCGTTTGTCGCCGCCGTGGAAGGGGAAGACCTCTGTGACCGTTTTTTTGCGAAGGGCCTTTGCCCGATCCGGCGAAACATGTCCTCGCCGATCCGAATTCCAGCTCTATTTTGCCCGGATGCACCGGAAGCAAGAAACGAAGTAAATAAAAGTTATATAAAAGTATAATCAAAAAACGGTAAACAAGTCAAAATGTCGAGAAACAAAAGGAACCTTGTTATATTGCCCAGGATGAATAGTACAGGAGGAGATATTAAAAGATTGCGTCGGAGCTTACGGAGTGCCTTTTTTTTGTCCTCCGATTTTTTTATTGCCGTTATTTCTCCGCTCTGATCTGCGACCGTTTTCTTGCGAAAGGCCTTTGCTCGATACGGCGAAACATGTCCTTGCCGATCCCAATTCCAGCTCAAGAAAGTAAATTAAAGTAACAACAAAAAAAAAATAGCAAACAAGTAAAAATGTCGAGAAACAAAAGGAACTTTTTTATAATGCCCAGGATGAATATTACAGGAGGAGATATTAAAAAGATTGCGCCGGAGCTTACGGAGTGGCTTTTTTTTGTTCCTCCGGTTTTTTTTATTGCCGTTATTTCTCCGCTCTTTTCGGTGTATTAAGGTGGAGTGCGCATGCGCCCGGTTGTTTGTTTGTTTGCGCGCGGTCGGAAAGAGAGAGAGAGTAATGGCCGTTGAATCCCGATTTAGTAGGGTCGGCTTAATGTGTACGCCATACGTTCACACCGGGTTACCCCAGAGGCGGAATTTTCGTGAACATATTCGCAGCAGCCCCCCCCCCCTCCCCACCCCTTTCCGTAGGTGGTACAGTTCGAGGTACTACATACGCTCCGGAGTGGAAACTGGTACACTAACCCCGGTTGCGAAGCGCCCTACGCCGCACGATGTTCGCTCCACGCTATCGGATTTACAATGTTTACCGGAGCCGCGGAAATTCATTTTGCCGAACCATAAATTTTTCCAACGCCGCAGGTGGGGGCCGTAGGGGGGATTATATAGCGTTGCCGCGCGGGGGGGCGGTGGAGTTACTTCCGGTTCGAACAGACGGCCGGTCCAGCAGTCCGGCAAACGATCTACTTCTGACCGCTCAGCTATCGATTCCTTCCCTCGCACTCAATCGTAATCTCGGGAACACGATCAATTAGAAGCGCAGCCGAGGCGTGTGATGCTCGAATCGAACCCCGACGATTTTCCATTGAGTCGATTCAGGCTCCTAAATTATACGCCTCGACTAACCGGCTCGAGAATCGTTTTTTTCCTTCCTATTCGCTCTTTTTTTTTTGTTTAATTTTTCTTTTTTATTTGCTTCCTCCTCCTCGCTCTCCCATCTTTCTCTCTAATCGATGCAGTTTAACAGTTGTGCGCCCGGGAGCTCGGAGTCTTTAACTCGTTTCCTTCCTTCCTGCATCGAGGTCAATGACTTTACCTTGTGTTTCGTTTTTTCTCTCGTTCTCCATTCTCCGCTCCGGCTGCCCTTCCGCTCAGCCTCCAACACCCCTCCCCCACCGCATCCCCTCGTACTTCTGCTCGTCTTGCTTCTTCTTCTTCTTCTTTGTTCTCTCTCTCTCTCTTGAGAAACTTTACGCGCGCGGAAAAAAACTGAACAATCCTCGGGAACCGGTGAGAGCTGAAGAATTGCTGGTCTTCCCCCGACCCGGGGTTACTAGAGAATCCGAAAGAGTAAGAACAAGAATAAGAAGGCCGTAGGAAGATAAACACAAACGGGTTGAAACTTTTCACCGCCTAATCGTTACGCGCCCTGGTTCTCTTCCCCCCCCCCCGCCAATCCCCTCTCTGTTTCCTCCGTGAGTTCTACTTGGAGAATTCGCTACAAAATTAAGCGTCGAGAGAGCCTCCCAACCCTTCTGTTTGCTCGCCGAAGTGTACCCTCCCCTACTGCTCATCTCTGTACACACCTCGTTTTTTTGGACTCGGGATAAATCTCGTTTTTTACCCGCGAAAAATGAATCGCTATTTAATTTGAAGAAAGTTCTTATCTCTCATGTTGCGTAATGTGTCTTCGGTATTAAATCCGACCCGTGACAACTTTATATCTTTCATTGTTTGAATTTATTTCAAGAAGGTAAGCGGAAAAAAAATATTGATGACTCAAGTAAAATTCTTTTGCGGGCTGCCAAAGAAAATAATTGTTGTTTCAAGTCTACTTTCAATTTTTACATTTCCATACGGTGTTGAAACGATAACATGTCATCTTGACAGTCTTTCCGTCGTTGTTTCAATGTCATATGAAAATGTAAGAATTTAAAGTAGAATTGAAGTGAAACATTTTTTTTTTACTCCTTAGCTTTAGCAGCTCGCAAGCGAATTTTTTTTTCAGTGCATGAAAAGATATGAAGGTGTGAAAAGTGACTTACAAAAATTTCACGGAACTTTGTTATCAATATATGTCCAGATATGTATCTCTATTCCTGTTTATGTTATTTGCACAAATTTTTTAAATAATTTTTTTTTTATAAAATTTAATCCAACTATATGAGATAAAAATGATTTATCGTAATTTTTGTTTCTACGGTACGGTTACCGGCACGGATAAAATTAGAGCTTGCCCTCTGTCCGACATTAGCCCGGGGACCCGAGGAAATTTCTAATCCACACGAGGTGCCCAAGCTGCTGTCACGATGCTGCGATAGTCGTGAAACGTGGGCGATTAACTCGATCGCAAAGTTTCGTACGGGCCTGTAATGGCCCTTCGTGCCACAGAGATGAGGTGTGCCGAGGCGGGCGGGGGGGGGGGGGATTTGAAGGGTTTCGAGGATGTAGGGAAGAAGCAACGAGATAGATAGAGGAATAGGGCGGGAAAGTCAGGCCGACCGCTCTGCGGTTACGCGGCTGTACCATTTTCCCTTCGCTATATCTACCGAATATCCCTCAGCTCCGTCCTTTCATCCCCTCCTCGTCTGGGGGTTCTTTTGTAGCTACAGGATACTCGCGTACTACACTGTAGCCTGTGGGACAGTTACAGGGGCTTCTTGAAGAGGCACTTGGACGCTCCGTCACGACTCCATCGAGGCACCGTGGCGCCTCGACGCTCTCTAATAATTACATAGTGTTTGCACAAAGGGCGGTTCGCCGCTGTTCCTGTGTCCCTCGCCCTTACCCCCCCCCCCCCCCCCCCCCCCCCCCCCCCCCCCCCCCCCCCCACCCCCCCCCCCCCTCGGCGTCTCGTCGCCAAGTTTACTTACCGAGTCGAAATCGCTTCCGGTGCGTCCAGGTCGGTCGATTAACACCGCCTAACGACCCTCTTCTCGCAAAACTGCGATGAAGTTGTGACAAAAGCTTTGTTTTATTTTTACTTATTATTCTTTTTAAAACAATAAATTAACGATCGGAGCTAGGTAAAATTCCAAAAAAATACTTCGTGTACAAAGCACAAAGTATCACAAGTACTTGAAGGATTTGTCACGTACTTTCCGTAATTAGGTTTGTAGCGTTAAGAGTTATGTAGGCTTAAAAAAAAGTGCAACAGAATTTGCATATTGGCTTCCTTATTTATTATAATTTTGTGCATAGCTTTCTCTATGTGAAACTTCGTTGATTGATTGTGGTTTCCTCATAGAGGAAGCTGTGCCCAACATTTTTATAAATGAGGGAGCCATGTGCAAATTAGTTTGCAACTGCTTTCGTAACATAAAAAAAATGTTTATATTGCATAAAATTGAATTGGTCAGAATTTATTGTAAAAAATCGCTAACTGAAATTTTCTTAATTCATAAAAAGAAGAAAAAATTGTAATACCTAGGTCTAAAAAAAGGAAAAGAAGTACCAAACAAGTACCCGGTACTTCAAGTACAAGATAATATGTTTATCGTATATAACGATAACATAACGATAACATGGAATACATTTAATTCTATAAGCTAAAATTCAATCATTAGAAAGTTAAGTCCACTCTATCGGCTAATTTTTCTCACGGTTGAATTCTGCCTCATCGAATTTATTCCATTCGCTGTCGGTGAGCGCCGATGGTTGCGAGCGCTAGAATATTGAGAGATTATGGTTAACACCGTAACGTCTATCCGTGTAACGATAACACTGCACAGGCACTATAGTGGCGTCGAGGGCTGTCTAATAATTACACGGTGTTTGGACAAAGCGCGGTTCTCCACCGTCGCTGCCTCGATTACTTTAGGTCTTGGGTACGGAGTCCCACCCTGTTTCGTCTCGGAGTTTACTTACCGACTCGAAATCGGTTCCGGTTGGGGTCTCGATCGGTCGATTAACGGCCCGTTACGACCCTCCTCTCGCGCAACTTGGATGAAGAAATAACCGAAGCTTTCCTTCCCTCCTGATTATTTTTTTTTATACAAGATAAATATTGAGCGATTACGGATAACACTGCGATGCCGATGAGTAAGCGCTGTGGTTGGCGTAATCCGGCGTAATACTCGCGGGATAATTGCACGGCGGATCGGGAGATTTTACAGGGGCAAGAGGGAGCAAGATAAATTTAAAAAATATTCAAAGGAAGGAAACGTCCTTGGGGATGGTTGCCAGACCGCAGGTAATCTCGCCGTTGTATTTTCTCGCCGCACTCGTGCGGATGATTGGACGCGTTGTTTTTATTCTTTTCTTTTTATTTTTTCATTATTTTTTCAAAATTCCACTCACTTATTCTTCCGTCTGCAGAGCTTTTTTTACCTTGTTTTATTATTTCTGTTGTAATTCTTTTTATTACGAGATGAATGCAATACAATAAAGAAGAAGCGGAGAGCGCGAATAAAGAAGAAGAGCCCTTCTCGCTCGAGGAGTTCGCAGCGCGCAGAGTAATATTTTATTATCCGTTTACGAGATCGGAGTCAAGTGATTAAAGATTAATCGCCTCCTACAGAATTTTAATTAATCGCACTCGCAGCTCTACTCTCGTCGTTGGATTTCTTTCTCGTTCTCTCTTTTTTTTACACTGTAGCGAACAGAGAAAAATTATTCATTGGTCGAGGAGGCCAACACCCGCGCTAAGAAAAAGAGGGTTTGGTTTATTATTTTTTATTATTATTTCATTTTTATTATTTTTATTCTACGATCGTGACTCGACGTCGCGGGAGGGGGGGGGGGGGAAATAATTGTTGAAAATTCTCTCTGCTGAGAAACGAGTTAGCGCATCGCGTATAATCGACTCTCTCGCCCCCCCCCCCTCCCCCGCCCCCTCGCCATGATCTTTTGACCGTGGAGGGGGGATTCCGGGTGGAAAGCACGAGTAAAAGAGAACCCTGCGGATGCATTCCGAATTCATTTTTTTTTTTCTATTTTTTTTTTCTTCGTACCTCTTTCTACCTCGACGCTTCTTTTCTCTTTCTACACTTTCATACCGTTGAACGCGCGGCGCAGGAGGGGGCTGCGAGGCTCTCGTACAAAACTCGTTTAAAGTTTCGAACTCGCGCGCGGAGGGGGGGGAAAGCCGACCGAGGAGAAAGAGCTTTGGCCGAGCGGGCCAGAACGAAAAGCCTACATTCTGCTGCTGGTTCTTTCTCTACCGGTACCGGCTACGGTGTTGCGAATAATGTAAGCAATAAGTAGGAGGTTCCAACCCGCGCGGTTGCGCCGCGGTGGAGAAACTCGCGGTCAGATCCACATGGACTTTTGGGAAAAGGAAAGAAAGGAAATTCTGCGGAGAGAAAAAAATAGAAGGGACACGCGTCTGGAAAACATGGCCAGAAGTTTTATGAAAATATGGACATTTCTTTTTTTTAAGTTTTCGCTGTTACATTTGGGTGAAGTCGGAAACTGCTCGCGAGAAAGTTCGCTCGAGTCGGAAAGGAACAAAAATAAAAAACGTTGTTTTTGACGATTACTTACGTCCCGCTTGGCTTCGGATCAAAATTGCCATAGAAAATATACGGTCGTGACGATTTTTTGAGAAATTAAAATTCCGACTAAAATTGCCCATTACTATTATTAAATTAGAATATCAATTAATAAAAACTATAATTATTAACCATATCAATAATTATATATGAAAAAATTAAAAATTGATGATTTGCAGCGATATTTAGAAAAATGAATTATCTGTTTCGGAGAACTCTTCACCGACTGCATACACAGTAAAATAGGTACCAATATTTCTTGTCCACAAACGTCCACAATTCTATCCATGTTAATTTTACAAAAAAAAAAAAAAAAAATGTCAATTTTACAAAT
>JAPYZD010002695.1:7996-23078 GCA_030522725.1 Ichneumoninae sp. B BG-2022a
GGGGGGGGGGGGGCGGAATTTTGTCGAGCAAACAGAAAGTTAGAGTATAACTCGAGCTGCAGTGTGCTATCGACGAGTATACGCGTTGGATCAGCGTACGCGTTTATTCAGTCGGGTGCCCAGCAAAATCGGGGCGAAGCGCGGGAAACACGAGGAAAACGAGTGTGCTATTTCGTTCCACTGGCAGATTCAACAAAACAAAAAAGTCACCCGCTCTCGAGTACATGTTACACAAAATCATTCTGTTCAAATTCTAGATTATACTTATAAAAAGTTTAAAAAATCCAACATTATGGAATTTTTTAATTCTAAAAAATGCGACGCAATTCTTTTCTGTCAGTCGAAAGAAACGTTCAAATTTCGCGGACTTTCAAAATAGTTGCTCCACGTTAATAGACGCGTTTCTGACAACAAAAAAAAATCACAACAAAAATTTAAGGCAATTAAACTAGTACCTCTGGAATGAACCAAGGTTTTTTTCGCTCGACTCTTTCCGCTACTTCCGTTAACTTTTGCTCTCCAGCCCCCCTAGAAGCCATCTCGAATGTAGCTATAATAACCGTACTTTAACAACCGCGCATACCGCGCAGTCTAGGTATATGATACAGGCGAGAGTTCGGCCTCCCGCGTTAATATAATTTCATTAGTGCAGCGTCGGTAGGATACCGAGGGGGTTTCGGGGGCGTTGGGGAGGGGAGGATGGGCACCGCATGCACCGAGGGGTGGATTTAGTCGCGGCCGAATGAATTCCGGCTGGCTTCCGGCTTCCCATCTTCCTCCAGCCCGTTTCTGTACCCAACCTCCGAGTAGCACTACATCTCGCTGTTGGTGCCCGTGCGGTCGCAGCCAGCGCTCGTGGACCTCAAGATTGGATATTATAAATTTTCCTCCGGTCTCTCTCTCTCTCCACTTCATCCTCTCATCCTCACGTCCCTACAATCTCCTCCCCCCCCCGTCCTCGCACTTCACCGTTTCCATCGTTCGCCCTCTGTCTCGGGACCAAGAAAAACGAGCACGAATGTAAGAAAACCCCGAGGATCCACGAGTCCGTCGAGAGGAATCGGCAAAAACCAGGCGAATGTCTATTAACATAAAACAAATGATATATCTCCGTGAACTCCGCGACGAGACACTCCGGCGGCAGAAATAACCGAACAGCGGTATTCGCTAATCCTCGGAAGCGCAGGAAAATAAAATAAAAACTCCGGGAAGATTAAAGCAGCGAACTTGTCTTGTTTCATCGAGTTTCCGTGGCAGTGCGGAGCGACCGTGGGTGCCGTTGCCGAGTAATAAAAGTGGTGTATGCGTATGGCGAGGGGTGGGCAACGGCTCGTTGAGACAAGTTTCAAAATGAGTTGATTCGATCTCTCGTCTCGCGTTGCCGGCTCGGTCCGTTCGGAGGGAGCGAAAAGGCCGAAGACAGGACCTCTTCACGGCTGCGGAATGAGTTGGACGGCCTACCGGCGGAGTAACTGAGAAAACGGTGGACGGGGGCAGGGGGATCTGCATAAACAGGCCGCGTACCGGAGGAGAGGAGAGTCTTATACGCCGAATGCGCTTATAAAACCCAGCCCGACACGACGGGCGAACGAAGGATTCTGCTCGCTCATTCTTTCATCTCTTCTTTCAGGGCAGAGCGTGTCGCGTGTCGCGCTCTTCCTCCTTTCTTTTATTTTTCATCTCCGCCTTTCTTTTTACCTCTTCCTTTTACCTTTCTTCATTCTTCCGTTTCTACGGCTCGTCGCTGGATCTCTTCGCGTCTTCGGGGCCGTTGATGACTCATCTCGACGAGCGGGCTTTCCACCGTTCGCACCTATAATTGCGCTCTTTCACTCGCTTAAACTTCTCATTTATACAACGAAGGTGGGAGACCGGAGGTGTCTCGTTCTACTGTATCTCTTAATTTACTTTATTACCGGCGAGCTTTGCTTTGCCCCGCGTTTTAGCGCCGAGTTTAAATCCCTCTGCATGGATTGTTGAAACGCGGATGTGTGTATACGGTATGTCTGTGACGGACGAATTTCACCTGCCTCCCAGAAGTCAGCGCCTGCCTCGCGCGATATTATCCCCGGACGGGTGTTTGCGTGTGTTTCAACGGTGGCAGATTACGCGCTGGCGGATTTATGCTGATGATACGTTCTCGTTAACTGTCGACGAGATTCAGCCGTACGTTTGTTGCACTACGTTATTCGATTCACTCTAGGGGGGGAAGCATTTCTAGGGGGGGATTTTGCCGGAAATATTTTTCATGAGTGGTTTATCGCACCGATCACGTTGACAGATGAAATTTCGGGGGAAATGTGCAAAACATAAATTATAGAAGCACGTTTTCATGATTTTTATTTTTTTCAAATTTAGAACTTCGATGCTATTCGAGCGTTATGAAACTCAAAGCTTCAAGTAATGTATCTTTTAAACGCTTCGATGAAAGATTGACAAATTTTTATTGCCCTCTCGGAGAGCTGATATCTTGCTTCGAAAATGATTTCGAATTTTTTTTCTTTCAATATTTAATTTTAATTATTGTTATTGAGATGGGTTTGCGTGTCGGGACTTTAAGAATGTTCGAGCGTTACATAGTTCGGGTGTTGGTGAGAACTGGAATAGAATAACATTTTTTTAAAGCACTGCGAGGAAAAAAGAAGTAAACTGCGTATTGAAAGTGTGATCCACCTGGAGGAGTTTCACCGGCAGGATCGAAAGCTTTGCAGGTCCTGCAGGATGTACTGGGGGGTTACTATCGGGCGCGAGGGTCGCGAACTTTTTCAATTAGGAAAAAAAAAATCCTCCGGCGAATTATCCGGGACGGGCTTGCCTTGGCGCGGTCCGTTCGCCTCCGGTAACGAACTTCCGTATAGACGAGAAAACAGTATAGCACCGCGGAAGGAGAGTCGGGGTGGCAAGAGTAAAAATAAAAATACAATTTTTTTTAACAACATAGACACACCGGCGAGGATGAGAAAAATAGGATGAAATAGTGAGAGAAAGCGACTCACAGTGGATGGGAAAAACGGTTGGAGCGAGGGAAAATTTTTGCCCGTACATTTCCCCGGAGAGGTAAAAAATGGCGGAACGTCCTGACGACGACTACGACGACGACGGAAATATCTTGAATGCGATGGCAGTAGCTTCGCCACTGGCCGCGTTACCGCACTCCTCTCCTTCGTTCTCACTGTAAGCGCACGAAACAAATTTATATATCTGTATGTCTACGAGGAAGTTCTCGTTTTCGGAAGTGCCGTCGCCGGATGCTGGGTGACGGGCAAACGCCACCAGCGTGGCTCGCACAGGAATGAATAACAAAGCAAAAAAACATAAAAGTTAAAAAAAAAAGAGACACGAATTTGCAACGGAGACCTGCCGCCTGCAGCATCCAGCTTCAACCGACAGCGAGGAAACCTTGAGAGCCGAGACTCATAAAAAAAGGGAATTCGCCTAAAAAATAAATACCTGTACTCAGCGCACTTTAGCAAATAAATATCTGTACTCAAGGCACTCGAAGTATCAGCCATGCTTCGGTTTCTAAAGCACAAGTCGCTCCTTCCCAAATATACCCGTACAGTAATTTGGGTAGGGATTCAACTGGATTCTTACTATACTCCCAACGTGCAACTCGGGATTCAGTTAGACATCCCAGTCAGGTTCCGGAGGTCGCATGTAACGGTCGCAAATTGGATTCTCATCGGGATTCCAGACCGGGATCCTGATTTGAAATCCCGATCAGAATCCAGTTTGAATCTCAGCTGAAGAATTTTTTAATTAGGCAAACAGTATCTTGAACTATACTTTTTGCAGGTAATTTTCGCGTTTAATTATATATACGAAACTTACTGACTGGCACAAGAATATCCCGGAAAAAACGCTGTTCATTTTGTCACTCAGCTTTGTCACTCAACTTTGTCACTCAGCTTTGTCACTCAACTTTGTCACTCAGCTTTGTCCCTCAGCTTTGTCACTCAGCCTTGTCACTCAGCTTTGTCACCAATCAGTGGCACTCAGCTTTGTCGAAGAGATCGTACGATACGCCTCAATCCACTTTATTTTAACAGTTCGTTTATTCTCAGCATACAAAGTACTCTATGCAAAGTACTCTCCGCATACCAATAATCTGCTATAGTACCCGTTTTTAGCTTTCTCTAGGGTAAAAGTGGGGAATATAGACCGCTCCATATATCATTAATTTACGTGTTAATCGAGGTGGGCCATATTCACCACTTTTCCCCTAATTGCGTTTCTAGATGTTCGCCGTAGCTCAAACCCGAATCTAGGATTATGCCCAGGTATCTTACGTCTTCCTTGTGCGAGGTTGCTAAGCCATTCGCGCTAAATTTTGTTATTTTTAAATTACGTCAGTATTTTCTTACATCACTATCAGCTTTCTCCAATTTCAGTCTGAACAGAATCGTCTCACATTTTAGCGTGTTAATTTTTTATTTCCGGGAGTGAAAGTAGTTCTGTATTTTCACAAACAGATCCTGTAGCGAGTTTTATACTACTGATACTTTTGTATCACATGTATATACTGGCAAGTCGTCAGCTAATGCTATAGCTTTTTTTATTAACATCAGCGTTCAACCCGTAGAGGAGGCGTAAATCATACCTATAAATATCGAATAAGATCGGCGAATTAACCGTACCCTGCTGTAGTCCGTTCGCAATTAGAAAGAGTTCGCTAGAGTTGATTAAGTGAACAGTCACGTACGTAAAATTGTTAATCGTGGACCATACTCCAGAGCACTTTTATAAGATACCTTGGAAATCCTTTGTTGATTAACTTGAAAAGCAGGCCCTCGCCTCAAACCGTATCGAACGTCTTCTCCAAATCAATGAAGCACGCTCTCACGCAACTATTATCGTTTAGTGCCCACTTTATATCCGAATGTGCATTTATTGATCGCATGAATCGTGGAATGCTTGTATCTAAATCCGAATTGTTGCCCTGGTACGAACTCATTTGTGTTACGGAAGTTTAACACTGCCTGATTAATTATCGTTTCAAACACTTTACCAACATTGGAAAGCAGACTTATTATTCTGTACCTCGAAGAATTTGAGCTCTCTTTACCTTTCTTTTCTAACGCTATTATTTTTGCGTTTTCCATTTTTTCGGAAAGAACTTGTTATTCAAAAAGTTGTTAATATGATTGTGTACCAAATTATGATTTTAATCGGTAAGTGTTTAAGTATAATATTTGGTATACCATCGAAACTAATCGAACGCTTATTATTTACTTTCCTAAAAATACGGTTAACTTTTTATGTTGATACGAAATAATTTTCCACATCGAGCGCCCTCGGTGCAATGGAATTGTTATCTCGCTCGAATATAGTTACCGTAATTTGGTTCGCTTCTTCATACGCCATTTCATCTTTCTAATTATTCGTTTTTAGCAATCAGATAAGTGTGGTTTTCCTAGGTTTGAGTTTTGTAAGTTAGCTGCCGCACAGTGAGCTTAAAAATGCAATAAGTTGTTGTTGCTACTTGTCAATAATTGTTAATGTACTATGAGTATCAATGAATCTCTTGTTGATTAATTACATATGCTGTCGGATTATGAACTAATTAACAGTTAACAATTCGTTACCCGCTGTTATTTAACGGTTTGATTAACAATTTATTTAGCGATGATTAATTTACAGGTTTTCTTTGTTATCACTAATTAGTTGATAATGAATAATCGACAATTAGTTAAATGTGTTACAACTTTTTAAACGAAATACAAGTTTTTAAATAACTCTTAATCTTCTTGAGTTCATAAACGCATGCATGAGCTCGCAAACTAAATCATTGAGTGGGTGTCTTATCGAAAAGATCTGAAAGTAAATGTTCCCTAACAAATGCTGACTGCAAGTTGGGGATCCTTGCGACGCCTCGAACTTGACTCCGGCATTATTGTAAAGTTCAAATCAGGATCCAGCTGGATTTTTGAAGGGCGCCTTGTTCAATGTGTCCCTGGAACATCCCTCGCTGCGCTGATGATTGTTCTTACCTTCCAAATTAGGACCGGATTACTTTGTTATAAGGATGCCTTGTTTAGGGTGTCACATCAACGTTCCTAGCTGCATCGATGACCGATTTTAACTTCCAAATCGAGATCCGTCTGGATTATTACAAGGACACCCTTTTTGGAGAATCCCTAACAAATCTGGATCGGATTCCGATCATAAGTCGGGACACCCTAACAAATTTCTTCACGGGTACTTGCCATTGTTGCACTCGATTTGTGTCTCCACATTTCACTTCCAGCACTCGCTTAGCTCAATCAGGCTTTCAACACGTCTCGAGAGTACCCATCGCTCTCGGCGCCCAAAACAATCTAATGTGCTGCATATTGCGAACAATCCTGGTGCACGCTGCGGAAACCGTGAGATACTCATTTTTGCGAGTAATTGTAGTCAAGAAAGCATCTCGAGACTCTCCGTCGTTTGAGTATTTAACGCCCAATCCGCCAACCCTCGTTTCTGCTCGAGGGTGCACGTCTCTATATATTCAACGGAGTGCTAACTTGCTACACTCGAAGTTGGCTCGGAGTATATGCTCCCGAGTTACACGTAATGGTCGTCAAGAGTACAATTCCCGTGAGTAGAATGGAAGAGCCAGTGGAGAGGGGGCAACCGAGGGGGTTTTCCGAAGGCGAAGTATCGAGGGAACACGAGTCAGAGCGAGAACGCGCCGGAGTTCGTGTAATGTACCAGAATTCGATTTACCACGGTTATCGGTGTGTACACGAGAGAGGCATGGCAAACTCGCGGGCAGAGTTTAGGGCTGTAGCCCTGGCTAACTCTCTCTTTCGGCTTCCGGCCGAAAATTATATTTGTACCGGAAACGAGACGGTACGTAGAGATAGTGCGACCCGGAGGCAAAACAGAGGACACCAACGATGGAATAAAAAAAGAAAAAAAAAGCCACGAGAGATCCGTGGGATGAGCAAATTGCAAAAACGATTAAAAGGATAAAAAAAAAGAAGAAAAAGAACGGGGAGAATGAGGAAAGAACGGTAGAAAAGCGTTAACGGGACGAAAGCCACCATGCAATTAGCTACATCCAGTTTAATGAAAGCGGTCGCGCGAGCCGACGCACCGAGTCAATAAAATCCTGATAAAGTCGCGGCGAGAAGGGGGAGGGGGGGGGGAGAAAGTTGAGGGTGGGCACAGTGAAATGGGTCTTTTTCGCGTCGAGAGCCAGAAAATGGAATGAAAAAGGAGATGATATATAAAGAGAATCGTGGGGGGTAAAAAAAAGGGATGGGATCACTTCGGTGGAGACGAACGTCAATAGGAGTCGGTGAATGGTTGATGGACCCGAAACAATGTTGCACCGCGACCGGTCAGGGGAATACAAACGACGATAAATGTGGGAACGACAGGGTCGTTAAACGTCTAGACATTTACGAGTGGGGCGGCTGTTCGAGAGCGATAAATTTGGCCCACATCAGTGTCGTTTGTGGCGATCGCCGAGTGTATCTTGTCATGCGGGTGCACCTGAAGGAAACGGCCGGTTTGATCTAGCCTTTGGATTCGTGACGGCAATTCACCGGATCGAAGAAACCGGGACCCGCCCGATCCAGCACCTGGTTCCGGACGGTCTGTATCCACGCGCTGATCAGCTCCCGAGTGCGTACACGTCCGGTGATGAATGACGAAAATTCGTCAGACTCCGATTCGTCCCTCCAGACGCAGATTGGGATACAGAGGAATACCGGAATACAACGCTCAGACAGAAGCTGAATGCGGATTTCCATCTCGGATTGCCATCCCAAAACGATCCGCGCAAACCGATTCGGCGCTTGTATGTCCGTCGTTTTCCCCTTTCAGTCTATGCTCCGAAGCGTTTACGTGCACGCGTCGCGAAAACGCAATGGTCTATAGGGGAGCTTCAATTCGGCTATGGGTACCGGTGAGCCGGCGTCTCTATAGACCACGCGGGGTGGGCCACTCTCGTCGTCCGGTCTCGATTTTAGGCGGCGATTCCTACTCTCGCCGATGAAAGCTATACAGCTTTCGGACCATGAACACGGACAGTGCGTTTGCCGCTGTTGGTGCTGCTAGATTCGTCGAACCATCGACGAGATATGAAGGGGCCTCCGAAACCCCGAATTCCCGACGCTACAGCTCATCGCGAACAAATACCGCTTGAATATACTCGCTCTCTACGCTCTCTTCGTCCCCTTTCCCCCTCTCCCCCGCCCCCTACCCCCCCCCCCCCGCTGGTTTCCCTGAATTTCGATGGGAAAAACCGCTATCAACGACAGAAAGAGCTACCCCCATTTGTCTGTATCTCCCGTTCCCTCTTCTGCACTCTCTTTCTTCCCGTTTCAGCTTTCCCTGCAACGAAGCAACGGCACACGAGTCTCGCAACTCGTGTCTCTTTCCGCAGTGCCCGATCGCACCGTCCCGTTTTTAATGCCCAACCGGCTCCATAGCCCGTCGTTCACCCTTCTCTGTCTTTATCATCCTGTTTTACGGCGCTGTAACCAACGGATTTCGATCTAATGACGATGTCGTTCTCTGTACTGTGAACAAAATCGGAATTGGACGACGATAACATGTAAACTCTTTTGAGAGAGGTAAAAGATACGAATATGTCCCGGTCTGTTCATCATCGATTTATGTGTCAACAGGACACGATTGGTGCGCCATATTCACCAAACTTTACCATTCTCTTTGGGTTGTATTGAACTTCACAGAGATGGGTGGGCTGGAAGGGCCAGTGGTTGGTTAGGTCTTATTATTATTATTTTATTTTCAATGACCGATTACCTCGCTCAACTATACCTTTCACAACCTGACCACTCCCCAATGTGTCCCAAGTTTCGATTCAAGCGACAAAGTTTCGAACATAATTTTTACGTGTCGGACCTCTCACGCACGAGGCCTCTGATATTTCGCTCTTCTAAATTCATCGTCTACTCCTCCGTTGACGGGAAATAATGAAAGAGTGGCTAAAGGGAGAATGGAAAGAACAGCGGTATGGCACGATTATGTTGCCGGTTAACGGATAAAACCGGCGTGAGACCTGCGAGAGAGGGATACTCTCGGCGTATAAAGTTTGAATCCGCACTCGAGATTTATCCGCAAGAGGATGAGGTGAGGAACCCAGCGTCGAAGCCAGGCCGCAGGAGGGATGAGTTCCGCAGTACTCTTTTCTCGTGGAGAGCAGCGAAGGATAAGCGCAAGGACGAGGGGTGCTGCCCCACGAAGGCTACGTATCACCGCGACGCTGGGGTTGGAAGGATGGGGGTAAACTCAGCCGCATGCGGATCGACGAACCCGAGTCGCCGACTCGGAATAATGTGGCGTCGATAAATGGCAGGCGTTAGCCGACGTCGCTGCGAAGAGGATGGACGTTGTGCTTCCGTGCTTCTGTGGCAATACGGGTCGGGGTGGGGTGGGGGGATGGGGGGGAGTGTATTTGAGAGAAGGTTCGAACGAGTTCTACGAGCGGAGAGAGGGCAGGAGGAACGGCAAACGGCAGCGATGGATTGCCACTGGGGAGGGGGAACTCTAAGAGGAAAACGAAATAGAGAGAAAAAAAAGAAAAAGAAAAGAGCGCCTCTGGCTGCGACCAGCCTGAGGGAACAGGAGGGAGGATGAGCTATAGCACTGTGCAGCGCTACTCTACCCCGTCGCCTCTTTCCAAGCTATTCGGTAGATTTTTACCGCGCTGTAACGAGAAATAAGATAGAGAATGAGGGAGCCCTTCGCTCGACCTTCCTCTCATTTCTCGTGGCGACGTTCTTCTATATATATATATATATATATGTATACACCTTCACGGTTATTCATTCCGTTCGACGATAAGAAATAATCCTATTGCCGCAGTAAAGTTGAGAGGAAAGCAAAGAACTCGTCAAGCTGCAGGCTCGACCTTCATGACCTTGGAAGACATCCGGTGATGGACCGGCGAGAAATGTTCGTTTAATCGTACGTTGGGGAGGATGGTGAGAATTACGACCGTTCGTTCGAGTCGTTCAGCAGCTCATTTTTATTTTTTTTTATTTACCGTACCGATTCGTCTTGGTAGGGTTTGTCGAACTTAATTAAACAGCGAGGACTAAGCTTTTGTTAAAATAAATAGATGAAAGATTAATGGACTCACCGAAAAACTGGAGCGATCTTTTTTCTTTTTTTTTTTTCTTCAATTTTCATAGCGAAATTGCATCGCGCCGAATAAAGGCGCCGGGGCTCGGTCGTTTACCGGTTACATCGGCAAAATCGCCGCTTCAACCGGTATGAATAGAAATGTTCGAAATGAAATGAAAAGGAATGGATTAATCGGAAAGAGGGAGAGACAGAAGGGCGAGAGGAGAGAACGATAGCGGCAGAAAAAAAATGGCGAAGAGTGAATGAGGGAATTCTGGCATGCAATTCCAGGCCACATCGATCGTTGAGAAAACGATGGCGAGGGACTTTGAATGCGAAAGTGAGAGGGAGAGAGGGACAGAAAAAAGGGTTGCGAGAGAGCGGCAAGAGGCGCCATCGGTACACAGTACTATTGTATATAGTGGAATAGGAAAAGAAGAAAAGCGTGCTCTAGGCCGATCGAAACAATGGATTCTCGCATCCGCAAAGTTGGAACTCGCTCCAATTTCTTCGCACAACGAGCGACGAATCCGCACCCCAGTTTTTTTTCCATAAGCTAGATGAACGTCAGCCATATTCGTTGCACTTCGGCGCTCGCTTCCATTTCGACACAGTTTTGGAGTCGAAGATACCGACTCCTGACCTCGATTTCAATATAATTTTTTTTTCTTTCGTTCCTAAGCTTTCACACTTGAGGGAAATTCGACAATTGCTCGAAAGTTGCGAAGCGCGCGATTATTTCCTCCGTCGATCTCCAACAAAAGGCTCGCTTAAGATCCGCACTTTCACTGTAATGGATCTGTTGTAATTCCGCTGTAATTTACCGTGGCAACCTGATTTTTTATAAATGTAATAAAATGAATATATGAGCAATAAATAGTAATAAATGAGCGAGCCATATGCAAATTACTTTGCACCTTATTGTATTTAACATTCCAAATTGGAACATTGATCCAAACATGTTTGGGAAGAAAATGGTACAAGTACTTTGTCTTAGTACTTTACAAAAGTACTTAAAGTACTAAAAAGTACTTTGATACTTTAAGTAGCAAATAAGTACTGCCCATTTTTGTTGTTGTTGAGAATTGTGACTTACACGAGTCTTAATCGTAATTGTGAAGATTTTTTTTTTACTGACGCGTGGCCTCGTTTCGTCTTTCAACCTGGAATTGGTTGAGGAGTACACAAACGAGGGTCTCCGAAGGTTAGAGCCACGGCGCAGTGTGTGTACCCTGGCAAAAATAACATCCATAACGAACCGGCTTATAAATGCACTCGTGCTCGGCAGCATCGTAGTACATCGGCCTGCCGACGACGGCCCGACGTCGTACAGCCAAGCTCCTGCAGCCCAGACTACAAGCGCTGAATAAACAGCCAACTAATAATAGACCCTCTGTACGAGGAGGCGAAGGAATGATCGGGCGCGTGTGAGCCGGCGGATGGAAACTCGCCCCACTAGCCTCTGATATTCAGAGTACACGATACATATATATATAATATTAAAAACGAGAAATCAGTTCGTCGGACTCTGCGACGCGTAATGACGTGATTTCAAAAAAATAATCCGCTTTCGCGCATGTACGACACGATATCTTGTGTTGCTGTGAAAATAATCGTATAGAAATGGTCGTAAGCTAGTTCGTAGAACGTATCGAGAGGCAAGAATTTGATTTCCGAGGGACCGAAAAAATTAATCTCCAACGTCCAGTGAAACCAGCACCACTGGCCACAACGACCAGTGAAACCACCAACGGTGCCCACAACAGTTTCGATTTAAATTATTTTCTAAACATCCATTCAATTATCCCATATTTTTGTAGTTATCAAAAAATCTCGTAAATATTCGATTATTTTTGTCGTCGTTAACCGTAGTATAAAAATTTTACGCGATTCGATATTTCTTTTACTTCTGCCTCTGCACATATAATCGAACTGTGACCAGATATTTATTCAAAACTAAAAATGAGGCGTAAAAAGTACACGAGAGCGAAAAATTGTTG
Source organism: Ichneumoninae sp. B BG-2022a (assembly GCA_030522725.1). Lineage (NCBI taxonomy): Eukaryota > Metazoa > Arthropoda > Insecta > Hymenoptera > Ichneumonidae > Ichneumoninae sp. B BG-2022a. The sequence continues at coordinate 20,080 of JAPYZD010002695.1, forward strand.
GGAATTAAATCGAGCTCGCGCGATGTTTATGGAATATGGAACTGTGGACCAGATAGCCGGAATTGTTTCCTTCAAAAAATACATATAAAAATGTTTCAAATAAAAAAAAGAGGTGGAGCAAATAAAATCTCCAACCGTGACCAGAAATTTATAAGAAAATAAAAACCACGTGTAAAAAAAATACACGGCAGTGAAAAATTGTCGATAATTAAATAGAGTCCGTGCGACGATTATGGAGTATCGAACTATGCGCCAGGTGGCTACAATTCAAAAGAATTGTTTGTTATAAAAAATATATATATATGTAAAAAAAAAAATTAATTTTGAAAAGGAGGTGGAGTAAAAAAAAATCGCGACACCTGTGCAATATGCCATTTGTGTGTGAGGTCGACTAATCTGTCGATCAATCTGCTCGGATCGGTAACTGCAACACTGGCGGGGCCGTTAACTGCTGCCTGTGACGGACACAACCGTCAAGCGGATAATAAACATTGGGCGCAATTTACATACCCGCTGTACTGTAATATCGCGAAGAGTCTATGCGCGTGTCAAAGTATGCAGCATTGATGAAACACCGTATACACATAAATATAAACGAGCATCGTCCGTCACCGAGGCCTCTGCTAGCCGGTCACCGACCGCTCGCATATTGACAGATTCGTTGGCGTACACCAGGTTATTGACATGCTCGTTCGACCGCTCGTTATTTAACTATGAGATTCTCTCCTCTCGCACACACTTTCCCCTCTGTCGCACCGTCCCTCCTTCTCCCCGCCGTAGCCATTCCCGTATAACTATAGATCGAGTCTGTCCGTTCGACCAAACGGGCTTTGTAGTTATACTATACACCAGAGACTCATCATGTTACGATTTGTCGAGCTCCAGACAATTTTTTTTTCTTTTTTGTGTGGTTTTTACCTTTTTTTATTTAAAGAATAAAAGACTCTCGATATGCTGCAGCAAATGGTCAATGAAATTTCCTTGCATCAAAGCTGTAAGATCTTGATGGTTTATTGATATTTTTTGTTCTTTTCTGTCCCTCGTCCGATGTACTCCAGAGGGTCATTATTCATTGTCATTACTGAGACTCATCATGTTACGATTTGTCGAGCTGCAGACGATTTTTTTTTCGTGTGACATTTCCCTTCTTTTATTTTAAAAATAAAAGACTCTCGATATGCTGCAGCAAAATGGTCAATGAATTTTCCTTGCAGCAAAGCTGTAAGATCTTCATGATGTATTTTTTTTTCTTTTTTTTTTCTTTTCGGGTGTTCGTCCGATGTATTCCAAATGATAATGAATCATCGTCATTATTGGGACTCATCATGTTACGATTTATTGAGCTCCAGACGATTTTTTTTGTGTCGCTTTTATGTTTTTTAATTAAAAGAAATAAAAGACTCGATATGCTGTATCAAAAGGATCAATGACATTTCTTTGGTTCAAAGCTCTAAGATGTTCTTCTGTTTTTTTAAATATTTTTCAATGTATTCCAGAAGATCATTAATCATCGTTATTATTGGGACTCATCATGTTACGATTTGTCGACCTGCAGACGATTTTTTGTCATGGGTTTTTCCTTATTTTTTAATAAAAAGTAAATAAAAACTCTCCAAATTCCGATTCCTTTACTTTGTGCCTCTGCACAGATAATCGAACCATGACCAAAGCGTGATTCGAAAATAAAAGTAACGGATAAAAGGTACGTGGTGGTGGTAGCAAAAGAGTCAATGAAATTTCTTTGCATCAAAGCTCTAGCATCAGAGATCTTCACGATTTCTTGTTTTTCTTTTCTTTCGATCGTTCGATTTATTACAGAGGATCATTATCATTAATCATGGTCGTTATTGAATCTCACGTTACCATTTGTCATGCCACGGAACATTTTCTTTTGTACAATCTGTTCTTCCTTTTTTTTCATGCCCTCGCGATTTTTTCGTAGTTCTGTCTATGTGCGTTATTCGTCATTGTTCGCAGCCATCAAACTTGCAACGAACAATAATTATCTATTTTCAGAATAATTTCAACGAATCTGAAACCCCAAAGTGATAAGCTACGATTAACCGTTTCATGAGTTTATCGACGTTACTGATATCGGTCTTCAGTTAAAAAAAAAACATGTAAAATGAATTTTCTAAATTCGCATCGTACATCCAGCTTGTCTGCAACGTCCCGATTCTCTTAAAGAATTATAACTTAAAAAAAACAAATACAATCACCCTTACAAAGCTTCTTCTACGCGAAGGAAACAACGGAGGAATTTACGAGCAGCTCGGGGCAATATTATGTCTACAAGATTGTGGCGAAAAGGGGATCGAAAGAAGTGCAGGATGAGAGGGAAAAAAAGAAATAACCCCCGAAGCAACGACGATATTTGTAGAGACCTCCGAGTGTTGGGGTGAGTCGGCGAGAGGGCAAAATAAAACAAATATATATATATTATACGAGTCCCCCGTTCGAATAATATCACAATAGTATGATATATGATACGAAAAGTTTGCACCGGGACTGGCGGGGCTGGGACCGGTGCCTATAGATTTATTTTTCGCGTCGTCGTTCGAACAGTTAGTTTATCGTAGGCGAATTGATATAATTCGAGTGGCCCCGGCGAAGAGCCGGCAACGATTGATAAAAAAAGAAGAAAATAAATATACTCAGAAGGGGATAAAATAATATAAAAGCATCGATAACTCGAGTGCTGGATGAACCGAAAACTCGTGAAAGCCGAACGGACGTGGCCCTCGAGGCTCCTCTTGTTTGCGTTTTTCGCCCCCCCCCCCCCCCCGCCCAAGCCGCTATTATCTCGTAATTATCGCATAACGAATAATTCAATTCATTACAAAAATTCATCTTAAGAAATCCAATCAATTAAAGGACTTGGCGATGCCATTGTTCGCTCTTGCCGCTATAGAGGAGGGAGGGGTTCCAATACTCATCGATGAATTCGGGGGGGGGTGTGGGGCTGGGGCAAAGAAAAGCAACGAACCAAGAATGGATGG
>JAPYZD010002696.1:0-15408 GCA_030522725.1 Ichneumoninae sp. B BG-2022a
TTGTAATTGCATCTGACTGTATGTTTGAGTTTTTTTTTAATACTTTTTGAGGGACTTACGAATAAGTGAGAATAAGAAAATGGACCACAAACGCGCGCAGCCGGGAATCTTCTTGGAAGTCGATGGTTCTTGGAAGTCGAACCTTAATTTAAAGAACAGTTTACTGATTATATATATTACTATTGTCTTTGAATTCAGAATGATTTTCAAAACTGTAAAAAATGTCCTATTTGCATTTGACTGCATCAGTTTAAGATTGCATTTTTTTCGAATACTTTTCGAGAGACTTACGAATAAGAATTATATATTAAGAAAAAATAAGAAGGAACAACTGAGAAGAAGACCATTAAGCCCAAAGGTGATTCGAAGTTTAATTTAAGGAACAGTTTACTTACAATTTAATGCCTTTGCCTTCGAATATAGGACAATTTTCCAAATTTATAAAAAAAAGGGTCATAATTGCATCTGACTGCATAGATTTAAGATCGTTTTTAAAAATTACACTTTTTGAGAGACTTAAGAATTTTGATTAATACTCGTGCGCATGACAAGTCAAAAGCCTCGAGGGGGAGGAGAACGAGCACGAAAGCGTTTACGAAGAAGTGTGAGCAGGAGGGCGAGAAGCCAATTAACCATATCACCGATTAATTAATTACCGTGGATTTTAATGGCAGCGAGAGGCGCAGTCGTCTCGACCGGACGTGCGATAGGTTGGTACGGGGCTCGTGAGTCCCCGACCACCTGCAAGCACTCGGAACTGTGTAGGGCCCGCCGAGCCGGGGCCCGGCGCGCAAAGGGCCCCAGAGGGGGCCCACAAGGGCTCGAGTATCAGGAGCGCAGGAGAGCCAGCAAGAAGGTGCAAACGACCTGGCGCATTAAGGGCGCAAGTCCCAGGGGTACCCGGGACTTTTTGCTGAATCTCCAACCGGCGTTATTTTTACCTTAAGGGGTGAATCCTCAAGGGGTCGAGATACATAAAAATATTTCCTTAAGTGATTCCGGTATATAAAAAAATACATATGAAAAATATTCGTCACAATGGACTACCAATTTGTTTGGGATTGAAAAATCCGGGAAAAAAAAGAAATTCTCAACCATACGTTAGAGCTGGCCAAAGTACCAAAAAATACTTCCTGCACAAAGTATCGTAAGTACTTGAAGTATTTCTGGAGTACTTTCTCAAAGTACTTTTCGCAGTTACCTTTGTAGCGTTAAGCGTTATCTAGGCTTTAAATAAAAAAAGGTGCAAAGTCATTTACACGTGGTTTCCTCATTTTGAAGTTATTTTTGAACTGTTCGTCACTTAAAAAAAGGTCATAAAAAATGTCATTAAAATAAACGAACCGTGTCCGTTTTCGTCCCCTCTCGTTTTTTTTCGAGATACTTTTTTTTAATAAAAGGAAAACGAACAGGGGGGACACTTATCATCCTTTTAAATAGAATTATTTTAAAATAAATGTTTTAAAATTAGTTCTCGTCGAAGTTACACTTATTGAAAAGTTTATACATATAAACATATATTAATAGAAACAGGACGTCATATCGTAAAATATGCCATTCATACTTGAAATTGTAAAAAACTACTTAAGGTACTAATATGTGTGTTTATATTTAAAGTACGTACTTGAAGTACCAAACAATTACCCGGAACTCTAAGTACTGCCCAGTTTTGCTACACACCGATTCGTGACGCGCCATTGTGTTGTTCGCAGTCCTGAAGGACGACAAAAATTTAATACTCATAACTGTCCCGTCACAAAATACCCTAGTGTTTTTTTTTGCAGTTTGAAATTTACCTTTAGCGATAAGTGTTATTAAGTTCTATTTAATCATCGTCGCAACTCAGCGACGATATCTAAAGTAATTCCTACCGAAGAGCCGCCATTTGCTTCTGCATACTTCTTTCCTCTATCTGCTTATCGAGTTACGAGTTACAAAACTCCGGGCGATAAGCAGTCCGGTGCCAGTGAGCGAGAGAGCGGAAGTCGATTCAGCATCGTGCCAATGTTTTGAGCACGCAGTTTGTTGCTCTAACACAAGTTGGCGAAGAAAAGAAAAAGAAGTTTGAGAGACGAGAACAGGGTGGGGGGGGGGGGGGGGGGGGGGGGGGGAGGGAGGAAGAGAAGGGGGGGGGGGGGGGGGGGGGGGGGGGGGGGGGGGGGGGGGGGGGGGGTTGGGGGGGAGAATTAGAATCGACGGACCGGTCTCGCTGCGCGCGACCACATGGGGAGCGCCCGCGGTGGCGCTAACGCGAACTACCGCGCGGGGATTTTGCGAGCGTAAAAAAAAAAATAAAAGAAAATTGAAGAAAAAAAAGAAGAGGAAGAAGAAGAACCAGAGAGCCGAGCTAATTGCCGAGATAAAGTGGGAACAATCGGACGAGAGGAATAAATAAAATAAAAGGGAGGAGCAAACGAAAATATCGCTTCGTTATAATAGTTATTAGGTGCCAATGTGTCGCGCTCGAGTTTATACTTCTGGCGCTGTCATCGACCCTGGGAATCGGCCGTCGTTGCCGTTCGACTTCGATCGATTGACCATAGATTTTTTAAAATTTTTAATTGTTATTTCAATTGTATTCTCGAGATGATTAATTTTAACTTTTCGTTGAATTTGATCGACTCATATCGGGTCCAATTATTTTTTCAACACGGTGCAATCTCGATCGATAAAAAAGCACATGTATATATTTTTAAACATAAAAAGAAAAAAGTTTAGATGCTATCTTCAACAAAGTCTATTTCTATTTTTAGAAAAAAAAACAGATCGTTGATAAGCGCGAGGAACTCGAATTTGACGAGATGGAATATCTCGCGAGCAGATAACACAATAATAGCTTCAATGCTATCGTCGTCACTCGTATACCTTGGGCGGCAACTCTCGGCCAGGGATAGCCCTAATTGCTGGAAGAATAGCTCTCGAGACGCGACTCTTCGTTCCCTCGTGTATTCCTCTCGCTCTCGCTCGTATACCCGAGTGGCTATTCTCGTTAATTGGTTTCGAGTCTCTCCCCCTCGAGACACTATCCCTGTAAGCAAAACCGCCTAACGACTCGACACGTACCAAGTCCCACGTACTCTCCGGTACATCACAACGTAATTAGCGATTAACCGCCGTTCGTTGATACCTTCCTTTTCGAGGAATTTTTTTCATCTAATTTTTTCATCTAAAATTATGATGTGATTTTTTTAGTTTTAAGCATAAACAATTTTTTTTTACCTCTCATAGATCATGTTTGATATTTCTCGTAATGAAATATTTGAGGCATATAAAAGTGCAAGAAAAGTTTCAGAATTTTTATTTTCGTTTCAAGTAGTCCGGAATGTCAATAATATGGGGGAATTATTTGGGACCCGATAATCCGATGCTTAATCCGAAAAAAAATCCGACGATTGTAACGAAATTATCAATTTTTAAATTGAATTTTTCTTTTATTCTTGTAATACTATTCTGATGTGATTTTTTATTTTTAAATATATACGAATTTTACTTTTTTCATTTCAATCATCTTTGATATTTCTCATAATGATATATTTGAGGCATGTAAAAGTACCTAAAAAGTTACTGAATTTAACTTTAAGTAGACCGGAATGTCAATAATATCAGGGAATTATTTGGGACTCGATAATCCGATCCTTAATCCGAAAAAAATTCCGACGACCGTAAAAAAGAAAAAAAACTCCTCAGGACATAAAATTAAGGTTTTCGACTGGGCTTCCTGATGGTATCTTTTCCAGAGTTTATCGGCGGCACTGGGAGCCGGTTTTGGTCGAAATACGATATTAGCTACAGCATTAAAAAAAAATATATATATATATCTTTTTAAATCGTTACTTCACGGATTATATAAAAGGCCCCGCTTTTCTGTCCTCGAAGTATATTATTATCGTGGCGAGAATCGTTGTCGACGCCTAGTTTCGCGATCGCGTATCGCAGTAGCGGGCATTGGGTGCCATGTGTACTGGACCAGCGGGCACTTGAACGTCAGACTAGACGGACGATTGACCGTTAAACTTGCGTGCCAGCTCCAGATACTTTCTTTTTTTTTTTTTTAATCGCCGACTAGACGAGGCGTTTGTGGAAAAATAACTCCGCACACGAAGTGCGGCGTGCTGTACTGCGTCGTTGGTAATTATTTTGCATAGTAGACTCTCTAATTAGAGCGCGAACACGATATCCGATAGCGCCACCGATCCGCAATCACGGTCGATTTTTATCTGTCTGCAGAACTTCGCGAAAAAGTTCAATCATTCATTTTATCGAAAGGATTGACGGCGCGATAGTGGAGCGGTTTAATTTCTGTTCTGTCTTATAGGCAGAGAAAAAAAAATCGAGAACATTTTTTTGAAATCGTGTGTCGGACTGAAAGGGTTGAAAATTATTGAGAGGATAAATTTCGGGCAATCGTTTAACTGAATTGCGCGGCGTAAAAGGGTTTAGTGTGTTTGATGCAAACGCTTCGCGGCGTGCGTAGTTTCAAACGTACACAAATGTGATTACTCAAGGCGAGCCGTTGCCGGGATGAGATAGCAAAGAAAAACGCGTCACAATAATAGCGTAGCGGCCGCGCTCGTGTATCATTTAGTGCGTAGTAGATCATAGACTGTGCCAACTACGATAATAAAAATAATAATCATGATAATAATATGTTGTATGTTATAGAAAGTTGTGAATTTGTTTCTTGATCTGTCCTACCTTTTGAGGGCGGGGAGGGGGGAGTGGATTATTAATAATTTCCGGTTCGAAAATCGCATTCCTGGACCGGAAGTGACGTCGGGCCTTCGATAGTTTTTTTTAGTGTAGTGCTTCCTCAGAGAGGAAAGTGCAAAAAGTTTGTTTTCATGAAAAATGAGCAAAAATATGTGATTTTTTTCATATTTTCAAACAGTCATATTTTATGTTCTTTTACAAAGCTTCTTCTGAGAGGAAGCTTTGTCTACACAAAAGTAGGTTCGATGAGGAATCTTTGTGAAAATATCGATTTTCACACTTTTTTTTAAATTATTCTCTGGACTCGTTCCCCCATCAGCTGTCTTATGTTACCTGCAAGAAAGAGTCAAAATATTTTCGAGAATTTAACTAAGCTGTGTTTCGAACATTTTTCTCAATCCGACCCGACGGCCCGAAAAATCTATAAATTTCTAGATTAAAGTACTGTAAGAACAAAAAAAAATTTAACTGTACATATATTCAGACAGAAACAAATTTAACGTAAAAGAAGGTGATTTCTCAGAAAGTTTAGACAGAGATTCAGCAGGTACCGAGACATCGGCATTGCTCACCGTTATCATTTTGGATTTAACCCTTCGGTTTTTATTTTACCACGATTCGGCATTTATTTTAATAATTATTTTTATTTTCATTAAAAAAAATGTTTATTCTACTTTGAAAGTCCACCTCGCTCCTTCGCCCATCACAAAAAAATACTTTCAAAAATTTAACACCACCGAGTCCCAAACATTTTTCTCAATTCCTCCCGGTGGCCCAAAATCTCTATAAATTTTCAGATTAAAGAACCGCAAGAAAAAAAAGATAATCTAAAAACTCTATATATATGCAGAGAGAAACAAATTTAACTAAGAAAAAAGGTGATTTCTCAGAAGGCTTAGAGAGTGCGATCGAGCGGGTGCCGAGGCGTCGGCGTTGTTCACCGTCGTCATTTTGGATTTAACGCTTTGGGCCGTCAGTCGGTTGATCTGGCCGGGGGCCCGCACGGTGGGCCCCGAGGACCGAGATGAATATAAAGCTTAAGGGGCGGGGGGGGGGCGAGAGCCTGGACGGGGACGGTCAAAGATCGAGGAGCGTGCGACAATGGCAGTATTCCCGAGAGCGCGCGGGTCGAACCGGATTTTGGGATTAAATCGGCGCCGATCGAGAGATCCTTTCGGGCCTTGCACAGCAGAACGGACGTTACATGAGAGAGGATCGCGCCGGCTCGTTACGCGCGATCGCTCTCGAGGCGTCGCTCCGGCAAGGGAACGAGACGAGGCGAGCGAGAAAGAAATAAAAGGGGCCCCGAAATCTCGAATCTATTCGACGCGGCACCCTCGAACGGGCCCGAGAACGCATACGAGCGCCTCGGAGAGAAAGAGACTCGGAAAAAAAACAACGAAAAAGGAACGGATGGAAAGAAAAGTATATTTCATTCGGCGAGACGGACGGAGCGGGCACAAAAGAGCGAAATCCATGTCTGGGGCCCCGTTAACACGCCGTGGCGGGCCCCGTGGGTCAGGCGTCGATCCTCCTCTGCTTTTATTCAAACCCGAGACGTCCCAGTGCCGTACGTACTTCAGCCGCAAAAAACCGTTTCCGTCGAGAGGAAATTATTATTTTTGGTAAATTGTTGAAGACTCTTCGGATTTTTGTGGACTTTGGGAACGGTTTGGGAGGCTTTCTGTGGACATTTTTAAAAAATCGGAGACGGCGAGAGAGACGGAAAAAATTTGATCTTTGTTTCGTGTGAAACGGGTGGATAGAGAACTCTGATATTTAGATATAAAAATATCAACGGATTTTTTTCGTCCTTAAAAATTGACTCCCGTACGGTTAAGATAAAACGCATGAAAAAGATTCTTCAATGGCTTAATTTTAAATATCGCGAATTTAACTTTAATGTCGTATGCCTCAAAAGTTCGTAACCAAAAATTATTATGGTAATTTACGAAGAATCGTTAAAGAGTGCACTAAATATTAAATATTTTTAAAAATTAAATATTAAATATTTTTAAAAATACTAAAACGCTTGAAATATTAGAATATTAACGGATTTTTTCATCCGTAAAGGTTAAGACAGATCGCATGAAAAAAATTGCTTCAAAGGCTTAACTTGAAGTGCGGCGAATTTAACTTTAATGTCGTATGTCTCAAAAGTTCGTAGCCGAAAATGACTATGGTAATTTACGATGGTTATACCTGTACCCTATTCACACCTGACACGAAGCGGTGCGATAAAAAGCGTGCTCAAGGAGATAGCGTTATCCCTCGGATTCGTTGCTCAGCGGCATCCCCCTCTCTGGCTTTCTCGCTCCTTCGCTTCGGCCGAAGTGAAAGAAGGAACCTGTTATCTCGCCAGGTAGCCCGAGCGAATTCATTTACTTTGGGCCTGGCGGCGCTATGTATTTCTCGATGAGACAAATGAAAAAAAAAAAAAAAATGAGAATATAGGGAGGTGTCCTCGCGTCTGCAAAGTTCGAAAACGACTCACTGGGCAGTCGAATATTAACCCTTTCCCGGTAATTGAGAGAAGACCCGTTTGTTCGGTAGCATTTTTTGTCTTCGTACAAAATTAATTTACGAAATTAAAATATCGATCTAGGGTAAAAGTGGCGAATACGGACCACCATATCTGCCACCTCTATCGTATCGACAGGGTCGTCAGGTGGACGAAGTCAATCGGTATAGAAATGCAATTTTGTCTGTAAACGTAGAAGAAAATTATCATTATTTCATCATTAAATTAATTACTAATTGGAACATTAAATTAATTATTAATTGGAACATTAGATTAATTATTAATTGGAACATTAAATTAATTATTAATTGGAACATTAAATTATAATTTTTTAGAAGTTATATTTTCCCGCTGATTATCAAAGGATTAAGGAAAAAATTTACTGCTGCTACGAATTTATGAATTTTTTTGCTGATTTGGTCCCGAGTAAGTTTTTAATTTCGAATCCGCCCGCATCGCTCGATTTCTCCTCGAGTATTATTCCGATGACGGGACGATTGGACGAAGAGACGTTTCGCTTTGATAATAGTGTTCCCGTATGCATGCACGGCTACCGTCGTTTATGCGTCGCGCTGTTGGATATATACCCCGACGCCCCGACTGAATTAAATAACGAGCGGAGAGTCCCGTCCCCGAGTACTGCTTCTCGCTCCATCAATCCGAATCGTTCCTAATTTTCTCCTCCCTCGGCGTCTCTCCCAGTCCCAAAGCTAAGTAGACACAATTACGATCGATTATCCAATGTGGAGTACGGCCACACTAATCTTGGCTATGACAAATGTCCCTTCGTTAAAACTCGAACGAAGGGCTTCGGAGAAGAAAAGTAACTAAAACTGTCTACAAATAAATGAAACTTGGTCGCTTTTAGTTATTTTTAAATTACAGATGATGAATATAGAGTCGTTTTTTTTTTTTGTATATTATACGTTTGATAAACGGGACAGAAAATACGAGAAGAAACACAGAACTTTGCCTTTCTTCGAGTGCGACCTCTTGTAAGTAAATCACGTGAAGCAATTCGCGCTACAAATTTTAACAAAAGCTAAATACAATTTGTAATAAAAAAAACATTTAATTTCTGCCTACCCTTTATTTTGTAAAAATCTAAGGTTTACAAAATGTTTCTATGTATCTCCTCGCCCTGAATACAAAGCCGCTAGCGGTTTTATCTTAAAAAACGAAGCAGAATGTTCTGCTTCGTAATCACAAAACAGAACCAAAATCTTCATTTCCGTCGCGAATGAAGTAACTCCCACATTGATTTTTATTTTCGATGAAAGTGTTATAACTTTATATTTACGATTTGTTGCAGTTTATTTTGATTTACATGATAATAATGTATTTCGGAAGCAACGGACTTCTTTCAAGGGTCTGTGCAACATTGACTTTTGTTTTCGACGAAAGTGTTATAGATTGTTGTTTTTTGAATTTTTATTTTTGCATTTTTTGTAGTTTATTTTCAATAAAATTTTCTTAACTATAATAATGTATTTCGGACGAAAGGGACTTGGTTGACGGGTCTACGTCCCTGAATTCGGGGCCCTTATGCCCAAGCGAGGGCACAAGAATGGATGGAGTGAGGAACTCAGCGTGCGCTCTCTGCGCGGTATAACAAAGATCCATCGGGACCGGTTTCGTGTTCTGCTCTTTTTTACATTCTCCGGGCCTCCACCCGAAGCCCCGCAGTGAGCGGGGTGTGAAAACCGACACCCACCCACTTGTTATTTTGTCAAACACCGTCAGGCTCCGAGGGTACCGGAGAGGGACGAAACGCTCTCTCCTCTCCGGCACTCTTATTCGTTAAAATTATAGGAATCATGATCACTCCTCCTCGCTGCGGCCACACAATAACCGTTACCAAATTACACTCTCGATTACACGAGAGTTGAACGTCTATTTTTTGTCTTTTTATTCAGTTTTCCGCTCCGTATGATTTCCAACCGCCAATTAACAGTTTCATCGCTATCGTAAATATTAACTATCGATCTCATCTCTGTCAACACGGAATGTTGATATTTTATTTTTTTTTAAATCCCTTTTATTATTTTTTGTCTTCTTATTTATTTTTCCGCACCGTATGCTTTCCAACCGCCAATTAACAGTTTCATCGCTATCGTAAATATTAACTATCGATCTCGGCTCTGTCAACACTGAATGTTAATTTTTTTTTTTCATCCCTTTTATTATTTTTTGTCTTTTTATTTATTTTCCCGCTCCGTATGTTTGGCAATCGCCAATTAACCGTTTCATGGCGATCGTAAATATTAACGATCGATCTCGTCTCTTTCAATGTTAAATGTTGATATATATATTTTTTTTAATCCCTTTTATTATTTTTTATCTTCTTATTTATTTTCCCGCTCCGAATGTTTGGCAACCGCCAATTAACCCTTTCATCGCGATCGCAAATATTAGCGACCGATCATATTTCTGTCAACACTGATTTTGTTGTTTTACTTTGACAAAAATGCATTTCCTTATTTTACCAATTTTTTTCATAGCTTGTATGGACGATCGAGTGGCAAAAAACTGCTCGGCAGCGCGTCGGCCATCGCCGGCGATCAATCGCGAGTCTCCCTCCCGCAGCCGTGAAATTGTTCCCGCGGAGTCTTTTTCTTTTCACCCCTAAAATTCTTTGCTCACTCGAATTACAAGCAGCCTGGCCTTCTCGAAGCTTCGCGACTTCGAGATTACAAGGAGAGTAAAAATGTTCCGCGCATTCCCAAGGCGACCGTGTGAAGCGCGCCGCCACTATACATACATCGGTACATTCCGATAAAAAAATGTCGGTAACGATCGGTCGGTAAAGAAGAATTTTGTAATTTTAAAAATTTTCTCATTTTGCTTCCTCATAGAGGAAACTTTTCTTTTTGTTACTTTTATTCCGATAGTTTATAACATCATTTTTTATAACAATTGTGTATTAAATTTACAATTTCCCTTACAGTGTAGGTGACCGTTTTATTAAAGACTCTTTTAATAAACCACAAATATGTGTTACTTCACTGTAAAAAAAAATCGGTCTGAAAGTTAACGAACGCTATTCCAAGGTTAGTCATTTTAATGTCTGTTATTTTGATTTCACAAGAAAAAGTTAATTAATCTTCAATCAATGTAATTAACGTAAGCAAATATCGAGTTCCAGTACAGTGAATAAAAAGCTTGGCGACTTCGAGATTACAAGAAGAGTAAAAATGTTCCGTGCATTCCGAAAGCAACCGTGTGAAACTCGCCGCCGCTATACATACATCGGTACATTCCGGTAAAAAGATGTCGGTAAAGATCGGTCGGTAAAGAAGAATTTTGTAATTTTTTTAATTTTCTTATTTTGCTTCATGGAGGAAACATTTTTTTTCCCGATAGTTTATAAGAACATTTGTGTCCGTCGAGCTGCTTATGGTTCCCAGCATTCTCGGCGGAGTCGCTTGGTATGCACCGCATGGCACGTATATGGTGCACCGCTTGGCTTACATGGGAGTCGCGCTGCCGGCGAAAGGGTTCAACAAATAAGGCACTTGTTAAGCCAGCCAGCTCTCCTGTCTCCGGAGCTGTTCGATCTTATTCCGTTCCAACTCGCTCCGGCCACTTGTTGACCATAAATGGCGAATACATCGGTACGTACAACGTACCACCTTTAGCGAACTCGTCCCGCGCTTCTTTATATGGCGAACCGTATCGCTGAGAAAAAGCGTCAACGCCGTTGTGCTTTGGCGCACTAAAAAAAAAGACACACATATCTGGAAAGTAAAAACTCGAAGCGAAGTAAGCATTGAATGGGAAAATTATTCGGCACTTTTTTTTACCTAGAAAATGCGATAGATCCATTTGTTGTTTTTGTGGGTGGACTCGAACAAGTGTCCTTCTGGCGAACTTGATCACGACAGCCTCGTCCTCGCCGACGGATCACGAATTTCCGGTACGACGTCACTTCCGGTAGAAAAATGGTATATTCTAACTGGAAATTCTAATCGGAAGTGACGTATCTCGATTATGACTTCACTTCCGGTATCAAAATTAGATTTTCAAACCGCAAGTGATGTATTTCGAATGTGACGTCATTTCCGGTCGAAAAGTAATATTTTCAAACAGGAAGTGATGTATTTCTAATATGACGTCATTTCCGGTCGAAAAGTAATAGGGGAGACCGGGGCAAAATGGCACAGCGGGGCAAAACGGGACTGTGAGAGCGAAACTCAATTTTCCAATAATTTTTGGATGCCCAATTTTGTCCTAACGATACATCCAGATTTTTAAACCCGTTTTGCCCCGGTGTGACATTTTGCCCCGCTCTCCCCTATTTTCTAATCGGAAGTGACGTACTTCGAATGTGACGTCATTTCCACTCGAGAAATAAGACTTTCCAACCGGAAGTGAGGTATTCTCGGCAAATTTACCGTAAATCTAAATTCCCGTTTTCTAAATTCCCTAGACCATAGCGAGGGCTTGAAGCCTCCGAGCCAGAACTACCTGCTAGTCATAATGCAATGGTACCAGCAGATACCGACACGTGCGGTTTGCCCGACGGTGGTTTGTGTAACAGAGGAATCGATTTCTCCATTATAAAAAGTGCGTAATTATACGCAGGTAATTCTAGGGAATTTATTTATTTGGATGTGTCATCGATCTGTATTTACGTATTCCACGTAATCAAGAATCTTGAAATAATAAACTTGCTCAAATTCAATAACGTATTTCACTCCCTTACTCGAAGGATACGACTTGAGGATGGCCTTGTAAGGCCCTGTGATGTTGTACTTGGTGTAGAGTTGCTGGTGTTTCAGTTTTACCGTGTAAACTTCTTTGCTGTCGATCGGCTTATGAGCAGAGCCGACCGGTGGTAAGATGTTGCGTGTTCAGTTTCTTGATGAAGAACTCTTCATGTTCAGCTGTTGATTGTTTTGGAGTTCAGTCGATAATACTGCTGAACCAACGAACGGTAAGACAGGATTTTTAGAATTGTACTCCGTTTACACCTTGACATCAGCCACTCCTGAAAAAAAAACACCTGTCGTGGTAATGTTTCCCGATGATAAGTTACCGACAGTCGGTAATGAACCGTCGCACGATTAGAAACGAATCTGTTTTACCGTGGGATGGAATGAAGTCGCAGGAAACGAAGGCGTCTTCAGCGCCACATCGTTTTTTTTTTTGCCGCTTATGAGCAAAGTAAATGTTATCAAAATCATCTTATATACATTTTTTATAAAAAAACGTATAAAAAACAGTTTGTATAAATTATGCGGAATTATATAAAAAGTTACCAAATATGCAAATGTATAACTGATTAATGTGTTTCTGATCAAAAATGCTCAATAAAATTATATTATTATATTATATTATTATCATGTAATATAGTGACAAACTTTTGAGATCAACCATTCCGCAGTACATTTATAAGAATTAAATGACCGCTGCAACGCCATGGAATTTTAGTTATTTTGCGTTAAATAAATTTTCCGAATTTTTCATATTTTTGGCACTACTGACGGATTTTTAATCGATCTGACCTTGCCCAAATTATATAAAAATCATGAAGTGACGAACTTTTGAGATCACCAGGCCAACTATACGTTCATACCAATTAACCCTTTGCGTCACGGTGGGACATAGCGTGGCTACCTTCTTTCGTTCAGTTTTCAATTTTATAAACTAATTTCTTGACATGAATTACCGAGGTTTTATTTTTTTAATGTCAAAATGTATGGCTGAGAGGGAGTCAAACAGATTTTCACATAGTAAGTGACGTTTTCCTGGATGACGTCACTTCCGGTCGAAAAATGCGATTTTCAAACCGGAAGTGACGGGGAATATTTTAAATTTTTCTTTGGAACGTGTCTCTAATGCAGTCAGCGATAGAAACGTTTTGTGTCCATTTCTCCGAGACGCACTGGATTAAAGGTTGAAAACGTTCTGCGAGAGAAAATTTGCTCGTGTTAGCTTTACATCAGCTCGACAGGGCGTCATTAACTCGTTAAATGTAGTAGCAATATAGGGTTAATTCATTGAATTATCGGTCGATCGGCGGGTATTTTTTCAAGAGACGTAGTTTTCAGAGAATTCAATTTCTTTTAATAATAGTACAGTGCATATTATGCATAGATGTAACGGTTACGGAAATTACCATTAATTCAGCCTGGAATGATACACCGCCTGCGTAGCGCACACTCTCCCATCTATTGTACTCGATAGCTCTCTAATTACTCGGTTTTCTGTAAAAACCCACAGGAATTTGTCGGTAAAACTTTCTTAACAAAAAAAGTCTCATGAGTGTTCCTTGTACAATGTAAAAAAAAGTCGTATGACATTTAATGTACCGAAGTATTTTTAATGCAAAAACTGGTATATTTAATTTTATGTACAATTGTGGTGAAAAATTAATGTTCAAAGTATTAAAAACATTCGAAATAGGTTTATATTTATTTTTAATAATTTACTTTAATTTCAATGAAAAATTCATTCAAACATATATAGATTGTTATATTTATTTTTCATAACAATTGTACATTAAATTTACAATATTTTTTACCGTCTACGAAGAGCAGCGTTCCTCGACTGTAAAAAAATGTTGGTTGAAAGTTAAGGAACGGCATCCGAAGGTTTTTTTTACATAAACTGTTTCTGAAACTTCAACCACATGTGCGTTGCAATTCTAAATAAAAATTCTTATCTTTAATTTAAAAATATTGTAAACATTAGGGAAAATATTTCCAATTTTAACATGTGGTATTTTAGTTTTACAAATAAAGTCCATCCATGTTCAATCAACGTAAGTAACGTAAGAAAATTTGAAGTACCAGTACATTAAATAAAAAATTTCCCTTACAGTGCACGTGACCGCTTTATTAAAGACCCTTTTAATAAATCACAAATATGAGTTACTTCACTGTAAAAAAAATTGCTCTGCAAATTAACGAACGCTATTGCAAGATTAGTAATTATAATATCTGCTCTTTTTATTTTACAAGAAAAAGTGAATTAATCATCGATTAATGTAATTGACATAAGCAAATATCGAGTTCCAGTACAGTAAATAAATAATGTATTTCTCAACTCGAGGTCTACCGCAACAACCCTTTTCAACGAATCCCAAAAATGAGTTGTATTACAACACAGTAGTGCCTCGCGCACAGTCCATCGTTACGATTCGCGTATCCGCGTTCGCCCGCCCGAGCGTCCTCAGCTCCTCGGTACTCCTCGTTGTGTGACGTAAACCCAATCGATTTTACACGTCCTGTGTCCCTCACGGTTATCGTAAGTGCAAAGTGAGGTAAGACGAGAGTTGGCTCTCGTTCGTGACCACCCGCGGCCGGGGATAGTAAAGCGAGCGGGACGGAGAGGAAGTGACAAGAACAAAGAGGCTTCGAGGACGGACAGAGCAAGTGAGCAAGCTCAAGAAAAAAAAAAGAAAGGAAAAAAAAACACATATATACATATATACATACCTACATACATATATACATATAGACATACCTACATACATATATACATATAGACATACCTACATACATATATACATATAGACATACCTACATACAGAACTATATATATATATATATATATATATAGAGTGAGGTCAGGAAGGGCTCGGCGGTGACCGGAAAAGAAAATAATGGAACTCTTCAAGTGTACGACTTTCCCTGTTTTCCTTCTGTTTTATTATTTTCCTCGCCTCATCCTTCCCGTCTTCGGGAGCTCAACCTCCCTCCGTTAAAGCGTCGGCCGTCGCGTCGCTCTCCCGACGTCCCGACAATTCGTCTTCCGTGTTTTATTTCAATAATTCATTCCCCGGGAAGCGAGGCGTGAAACGCTGCGTCGGGAGAGCACGGAATAGAAAAGTGAGGCAAAGAAAAAATGCGCGTGAACCAAAGCGACCAAAGCCGATAACGATCGCGCGGCGCGCGGGGGTCGAGGGGGGCAGCGGAGAGACCGCAAACGCCGCGGACTGTGAAGTCAGGCCAAATGACTCGGTGGCTGAAAATGGCCGCTGCAACAATGCTTTTTCCCGTGGTGACAACGATGCGCAACAGTTCTCTTCATTTTCCTCGTTTTTTCTTCTTTTTCTATGTTTCCTCCCTCTCCGCCTTCTCGTCAATCGCGGATTTCATCTCTGCCGGTTGAATTGTTTTTTTTTTTTTTTTTTTTTTTTTTTTTTTTTTTTTTCTTTTTTGTTTTTTTTT
>JAPYZD010002697.1:0-15078 GCA_030522725.1 Ichneumoninae sp. B BG-2022a
TGTTGCCGGGTAATTTGTTAACCAATTAATTTTTTGATGAATTTGTTAATAACATTTTGCAATTATTATTATGTAAAATTAATCTTCTCAGTACCTTTACTATACATGATTTTTTTCAGATTTTTACGCCATCAAGAAGTACTTGCAATTTTCTCTTATTGTTGTCGAACTTATGTGAAGTCAGCGCGCAGCGAGACTCACTCCTTAAGCAAATTTCATACGGAATTTAATCTACAAAATACTGGAAATTTTTATGCATAAAGTAGTATATTACAAATATACCAGTTTATGCATAAATTTCACGTACAGTTATGAAAAATTACCGTGCAGTATATTAAAAACTGTAGAAACAATTTAATTTTTATAGTTTACTTTGATTTTACTGTAAAAGTACTTTAATTCCAATCATTTACCTTATTGTCACTCTAAAAGTCCATTCATTTTTCCTAACAATTGTACATTAAATTTAATGTACCGATTTTTTGCATAGAAACTTCTAAACCGGTAAATTAATGCATTATTAAATTAAATTTACAATTTACTTTACAAATCGAACTCCTGTAATACCAGTCTCCCATTTATTCCCTTTGTATGTTACGGTAACAAGAAATCATCTATCCACCTGCAAAGCAGTTTCCCCAAGAAAGCCTCCCAAGATCAAAGATCGATCAATAATAATTCGAAAAAAATTTTAAATATAAAGTGTTGCGTACGTGTTTCACAACAGAGTTCAAGATCGAACCTCGACAATATTAATCGGACGCAAAGCACCGATGAAAATTGAATTTCTCGAGTTATTTATGGCATTGTCGAATTCGTCGAACTCCGACAATGCCGCTCAGCCGTTTATTCCCCTTGAATTTCACGATAATAAGAAATCGTCTACCCACCTAAGGAGAAAAGGAGTTTCCCCAAAAAAACCCTCCCAAGATCAACAATCGATCAACAACAAACCTGCATTTTTTTTTTATTTAAAAAATATTAAAGCACCCGTTGCCTACGTTCCATATCCAAGTTTAAGACCGTAGCCCGAGGCCGACAATCGGACGCGAAGCAGCGATGAAACTGACATTTCACGAGTAGTTTTGTCGAGCATTCTGTCAACAGCCGAATCGCTTCTAAATCTCTCGCGACGCGGCTGGGCCATATCGGCCGTTGATAGGACATTACCTCGTTCACTCCCACTGTACGCAATCGCGACACACATAAAGGCGCCCATTGTCCGACAGTGCAGTGCTGGAAATACACACCGGAACGCCGCCCTCTGCGAGCGCGAGCGAAAACGCGTCTCGGTAGTTTCAACCCTCTCCGCACTCGTTTCGACCCCCTGCACTGTGTCGCGCTGTGCAGTGCCGAGTGCTTTAATTGTCGCGTTATAAAACGTTTCGTTGTTGCGTCGGCGTGTTGCATTGCGTTATAAAACGAATTGTCGGGGTGCGCAGGAGGACCGGTCGGCCCGAAGCTATCCCGGTAAATCATCATGGCGTCGTAACAACCTGGGCTCCGCGGAGAGACCCAGAACCGACGAGTTTCCCGTGTACTCGCTGCTGTTGCTGTTGGCTCCACGCATGAATTATGCCGTCCTGTAGATCACCATTAGTGTGCCACGCACACTGACGCGCGTCGGGCGCGATAGTCCGAGCTATCTCGCTCGCTCGAATGATTAAACAAACGACGCAATATGATACGGACACGATCGTCCAGGGGGGCATGAGAAATTATCGCTAGCTGCCGAATATTTGTCTTCCCCAGTCGATGTGACACCTCTATCCGCATTGCCGTTAATGGCGCTAAAGAGCCTCGGAGAGATACACTGGAAAGAAGACTCGATGACTGCCAAAGAATTTTTTTTTTATTACGATTTTACCTTTACTTCTTACGATCCCAGATGATATTGAACCAAGGACGGCGAGACTGTCGAGGCGACAGGTGTTCGTTTCGATCACTTACGGGATTGGAAGAATCGGACGTTGAATTGAAATAACAATTTTTTTTTCTTTGGCAGCCCGCAAGCGGATTTTTTTTAGTCATTGATATTTTTTTTTTCAAGGTATAAATCGATGATTTTTGGTGGAATACGCGCGGGTCGATGGCACTGTGGTTTTGAAACGACGGTATACAATTTTACGAAATTTTTACCATAGCTTTGGAGGGTTGATGCGGCTGTTCGAGGTTTTTTTCAGATTTTTTCCACCCTTCGTTCCACCGTAATACGTTCTTTCATGGACATGGACTCAGTTGAAAGATATGCAATGTTTTTTACCTGTTAACGTATGACTTTGCATTATATATTTTTTTATTCCAAGCCTGACGTCAATCCGCGTAACTCTGCACAGTGAATCATTCATGAATTCGTACCACCCAATTACAAATTGCGCCCCAGCGAGCTTCGGCGTTGAAACATAATTCCCGCAAGCTTAATGGGCCGGAACAAACCTGGAGAGATTCGAAGATACAAACAGACCCAACACACACCATTCCCAATCTCGCAGTCTTAATTAATGTTTTTTTTTTTTTAATTTAACGAGGCCACCCGTCAAATATTCCTCCTCCATTCATTTTTTATATGCCGCACCGTTAAATACAGTTCACACAATTTTTATAATTCGCGCACTACGCCATACGCGGCGCACAAGTCGGGTCATAGCTCTCGCATTCCCAGCATCGTTTAACGGAGTCAATATAATTTTTACGGCGCATAATACTCGCCAGGATCGAAATTAAAGAGATATCATAAATCGTTACTATCGTAATACTTTATATCCAGAAAAAAAAAATTAAAAAAAAGACACCATTATGATATTGATGCCGCAGCGATGGTGGCGAGGAGCCCGAGGGGCGAGACCGGGTAGAGCAATAACTTAACAGTGAATAATGAAACCTATATTTCCCCTCTCCGGCTCTCGCCTCTCCTCTGCCCTCTCGAGCGTTATATCTCGACTGCCGCGTCCTCCCTTTATCCTTCCTCCTCGCGAAATCCTCCCGAGTCTCGGCAATATCGCTGATACTCGACGGAATGAATTTGCGCTCGCTCGAATCTCGAGATTTTCCCGGTTAAAGTACGCCGAGCACGAGCGCCCGGTGCTGCAAGATCGGCAAGAGGCGACCTTACGCGAGTCGCGCTTTGGCACGGAGCGTACACGACCGATCCACATGGCGGCTGCGCTGGTAACGTGCTTCGAATATTCGGGAATAAGTGCAGAGCTCGGTCTGAGATATTCGAAAGCGCGGACTCGGATGAGGAGAGCGCAGGAAGCGGTCGGTCTGGGCCGAACGGCGATTAGTTCACTGCGCAGTCCGTCCTGAAGACGATGCACTGTAAAAAAATTGTAAATTTAGTGCATCGGTGTTTGAAGCTTTTATGCATAAGCAATACATTAAATGCAATGTACAAATATTATATAAAATTTAATGTACATTGAGAGAAGGATCTAGTGAAAATTACCGTTCATCTAAGAAAAATTACCATAGAACATATTAATAGGGCGCCAGGGCGCCACCTATGGCAGTAAGTCTCAAATTATCCAATAATTTTTACCATAAGATCTAAGAAAAATTCTTATAAATCCGATACTTCCTACCATAGGTGGCGCCCTAGCGCCGTACTACTATGTGCTATGGTAATATCTCTCAAGCGATATAGTCATTTTTACTAGATTCTTCTCTCAGTGGACAAACATTATGTAAAATTAGAATACTTTTAAAGTAATTTTTAAATATTTGGAGTATTATTAAAGAATTTTTATTACAAAGTACCACTTGTTTATCATTTGCTTATTTGCCATACATTTATTTTGCATAGCACTTCTGTATTAAATTTAATATACTAGTTTATGCATAAAAGCTTCCAATACCGGTATATTAAATTTAATGTACAAATATTATATAAAATTAGAGTACTTTTAAAGTAATTTTTAAATATTTGGAGTATTATTAAAGAACTTTTATTACAAAGTACCTCTTGTTTATCATTAGCTTATTTGCCGTACAAAATTTCGCATGCGATGTAATATACAGGAACCGGAAGTTTTTATACATAAACTGGCGTATTAAATTGCCCGTACAATAGTTATGAAAAACGTACAGTATATTAAAAACGTTAGAAATACTTATTTTCAATAACTGACTTTACACTGTAAAAAATGTCTGCATCGAAATTAATGTACTTGTATTGGAAGCTTTTATGCATGACCTAGTATGTTAAATTTAATATAACAAAGGTTGTGTAAAATGAATGTACGGTAAATAAAAAATAATTAAAAAGTGGCATTGTTAATAAAAGTACTTTAATAGTACTAAATGTATTAAAAAATTACTTTAAAACTACTGTCATTTAACATAATATTTGTCGATTAAATTTAATATACTAGTTTATGCATAAAAGCTCCAATATCGGTACATTAAATTTACAATTTTTTTTAACTTTGTAATCTCACTGTAAAGGTGTATTAATTTTTCATGTACAATTACAATTACATCAAATCCAATGTAACAGTTTTTGCATAAAAACTTCCCGTCCGGAACATCAAATTTACAAAACTATCCCTTTTCTCATGCGTCATTTTTCTCAGCCGCGCTCTGGCACGGAGAATACAAGAGCGATCTGCATGGCTGGTGACGTGCTTCGAATATTCGGGAATAAGTACAGAATTCTGGCCGAGATACTTGAAAGTGCGGACTCGGATGAGGAGAGCGCGAGGGAGCGGCCGGCCTGAGGGCAGAACGGAGATTAGTTCATTGTACTGTCCGTTCTGAGACTGCGCGCTGGAACAGGAAAGAAAAAAAAACGAAAGACGGAAAGAGTAAAAAATATATATACATATATAACTCGTCGAGCGGCAAGCAAAGGGAACCGGGAAGAACAAAGGGTAGGAGCGACACTTGGACACGAGATACACGGCTCCTCTGTCTACATATTATTCTCTCGTGCATGCGCTTCGGCGTGCGGACTGCGATAATTAAAGAAAAGACAGAGAAAAAAAAAAATACAAAAAAAAATCGAGGATGAGTTAAAGGTGAGGGAAGAATAGGGCGGCGATCTCGATGCAGTGGCTTTTGCGAGGAGCTCGCCGGGGCGAGGGATCAGCCCGATGAAGATTCATCGTCGCATCGCGACGCGCACGCGAAGCTGTTGACGACTCCGGCGTTAATCCAGGAAAAAAGTGTGTATCTCGAGAGCCCCGACGATTCCGAGAGGCGAAGTCGAGAGTTTATATAATTAATATGAACGGGGACCAGCTGCAGCGCCCGGGGGGGAGGGGGGAGAACGAAATCGCCAAGTTTGTTAATTCTGTTTTTCTTCTCATTTTATTTTATTTTATTTACTTCTTTTTTCGGCGAGTTTTAATATGAATTCGCATGAAGTTTTGAATCTCCTCGGTGCGCCGGTGGTGTAACGAGGGAGCGGGAAGTTATGCGGTGCGTTATATAGGTCGGGAAGGCATTCGGATAGCTTTGGAGCCATTTGTGATTGCCGAGGAGTTTCAGGAGCGAGGCGAAGGAGGAGGTCAAGAAGAGGCTCCTCGGTTATTGAAACCGCGCGCTTCTATTCAATTTCTCGAAGCGAGGTCGGTGGATCTGGTCATTAGA
The DNA here is from genome assembly GCA_030522725.1 of Ichneumoninae sp. B BG-2022a. NCBI lineage: Eukaryota > Metazoa > Arthropoda > Insecta > Hymenoptera > Ichneumonidae > Ichneumoninae sp. B BG-2022a. The sequence goes on from JAPYZD010002697.1 coordinate 5,590, forward strand.
AAAATCAGTCCTGGCTGCTCTCTCGCGGTTCTTGCCGATAGGGCCGGGACGTTATTCTCGTTTGTCCTGTGAGCGGCGGAGCGGCGCATCGAGCTTCATTAACGAACCGGCTCGCCGGGTCGGAGTAATGGCTAACGCACATATTCCATAATGCGAGGATAAATAGCATCTCTGAAGATAGCGGGTGCGCCGAGCGAGTACATAAACGCTCAGCCCTTCCGGCTCGGGCGAGCATTTCGATTCGGCAATGTTTGGTCTGGAGCGGACTCGACGGGTCTCTTTGAGAGTCGACGAGTGAACGGGAACTTTGGCAGTTGCGCCGAACCCCATTAACTACCCCATCCTCATCACCCAAAGTTCGAGGATCAAGAGCGGACTCGCCAACGTCAAAGTCTTGACGGACGCATATTTCTGTCTGTGTTGGGTAATTCCGGGTGATACGGCTGCGGTTTCATTTTTTTTTCTTTTTTTTGGGAGCGTGGAGCGGGAGAAGGAACTTGGAATAACTACCAAGCCACGTGGCATATTTCGACCAGGCAACGTGGTACATCGGCGCCGGTAGCGATAGGTGAAATTTTCAGAGGCGCCGTGGTAATTTTTTAGTCGGGCCGTGTGGTAATTTCTTCCTGAAGGCGGGTTGGCAAAATTTTGCGTTTCTGGGTGCATGTACAAATATTTAGCTGCTGAATTTTTGCATGTATAAAAGGTAGTGGAATCGAGATACTGAGAATTCTGTGGATAAAAATTCAGAATTTCGTCCAACAGACTCTTTTTATGTATACTGTAAAAAACAAATTGTAAATTTATTGTACAATTTTGTTAACAAATTAATACATCATTGACATTACAGTGAATTATTAAAAATAAAGCATTTCCAATGTTTATAGTACAATGAACATTAATTTTGAAATTAAAATTAAAAAAAAATTTAACATATGAATGAAAAAAAAAATTGTGTTTTAGCAAAAATGGCGGAATATTCGGGTAGAATCCCCGATAGCGAAAATCATCATATTTTCTAGCAGAATGTGTGAACTTTAATACGAATGTTTCCCAGTAATTCGCTGTGTTTCCCATACACTGAGAAAAAGAAATTATTGGATGAAACAAGCTGCGTTCACCCGCCTTCAAGGAAATCATTTAGTTGATACAATAAAAAATTTTGTTTGAATCGAAATATTTTGAATCGAAATAATTTGAATCGAAATATTTTGAATCAAAATATTTCGAATCGAAATATTTTGAATCGACTGAAGCGATTAATGGTTCACTGGAATAATGATTTAGTTATACCATCCAAATAACAACTTTGAACGTATGTGGTTAATCCAACCATTTTTTATTCCCAATGTATACCTGAATGTTCCGTTCGGCTTGTGGTAATTTCTATCAGATCTTTCTCTCAGTGTGAAAGTTGAAGGTGGTAAGGGAGGTGAAAAAATTGATGGGACGAAAACGCGATGACGCGCTCGCCCCGTGAGCATGTGGCCAGTGGAAGTATCGGGTGGCGATGACACAATGACTCCCAGGGCTCATTAGCTGGACCAGCGCGGCCGAGGGGTCAGGTAGCGACAAAGACGTGAAGAATGGGTGCGAGCTCCGGTACCGTGAGCAACCCCAGATCCGGCTTCGTTTGGAAGCTCAGCCTGGATTATATGAAACGTCTGCTGCCGGACAGCCGAGCGGAGGAGAATGAGGATGAGAAATAGGATCAAGCTCGGACGCATAACGTGTTATATGTATATACACACTGTATACATTGTCCTATATGCGAAGCGCGTTTGATGTCCGTGACACGGAGCTAGAGCGTGTACGATAATGTTTTTTCTGGGACAAATCCGACAAGTTGAAAAAAAAAATTATACACTGAGAACAAAAAAATTGTTGGATTAACCAAATTTGCAGTCACATACGTTCAAAGCTGGTATTTGGTTAGTACAAGTAAATCATTATTTTCTTGAACGATTGTTCGCTTCAGTCGATTCAAAATATTTCGTTTCAAACAAAATCTTTTATAGTACCAACTAAATAACGCTTTAATCCAACCATTGTTTTTCTCAGTGTAGGAAATCGCAAAGTGAAATTTGCGGATTTCGTTATTTTAAGTTCAGCTACCACTGTACAAAATTGTGTACAAAATTTCAACCCGCTATCTCAAGCCGTTTCCGAGTGATAGTCATTCGAAATGATGCAAGTCTGTCACACAAATCCGACAAATCGAAGAAAAAAAAACTTCGAATATATTCAAAATTGTGTCGCAATTTTTACCTCGATCTATCCGCAGATCCCGCCGGTTTAAAAATTACGATTATTCAGGTACAGCAATCAATAAATTTCCCGAACTCTCGATGAATCCAGAACCGAAATACCTTGTATCCAGAATCGGAAAAATTACCGCTGATTCATCGCCGCGACGCGGACGGTAAGCTTTGAATTTTTCCCTCCAAACTCCATTCCTCCGAGTAAGATAAATTCTATTTTCGTGTGTTCGGAGGATACTTCGTGATGCATGAATCCACGAACCCGGACTCGTGGGCGTTCTTGGCTCGTTCGGTGCAAATCCGGACGATCCGCCTCGGGGGAAAAGCGGACGAGCGAGGCGCGTTCATGCATGGGCGTCGTCCGGAGATCGCAACACCCGAGTCAGCAAAAGACAGGGCAGCCCGACGGTGAGTTAACTCGACATACGTGTACGTCTCCGTGAGAAACCCCCGAAAGAGGGAGAATCTGGAGAGCGTGACCAAGTGTGCAATTTTGCAAGCGGCTCTGCATTTCCTCTCCTCTCTCTTTCCGGCATCCTCGTTTCCGCCCGCTTCGTCGACGCTGATAGAGCGCGGATGTGTCGGGGCAACACGCGGAGGTCCCCGTGCACATGCACGCGGTGCAAATGCGCACACCCGCGGAATCGGGTGCGGCGTACGGAGGCAGCATCCGAGATCCGGAACGGCAGACATCCAGGCGCGCTCTTGATACGGTCCAAATTTTCTTCGGCTACGTAATCGCGTAGCGAAGTAGAATTTTGTACTCAGCGTTATTCGCAGTTGTGCATCCAAACAGCGATTCGTGTAAGTTTCATCGCCGAAAACGCCCCGGCGAGAGGAACCGCGGTAACGCGGCGCCGTCCAATGGTGAATCACGCTATCGCTTCGGGTCTTTGGCCCGCGCCTTGGCCGCACGAGAGGTCGGAAAAGTGGCGGGCTCGAGCCAAGTCAACCGGGGCGACGCGCCAGGATACAGAGAGAAGAAACAAGAAAGATCGTACCCGCCTCTCCCTCCGTCGTCTATCCGAGTTCTCTGTCTTCGCGAAGCTCGGCCACTCTAATTCCGTCTCTCGGATTTCTAGAGAGGGCACTTTCGGCGTCCCTCCGGGGCGAATCGGACGACGAAAGAGACGCCACTCGCGAGATTATTCCGGGGCCGATGGCCGCGACTCGGTTAATATCTGGTAATTTATTGAATTACCGCGTCGGACGACTCGCTTCGTACTGTCGGGGTAAGAATTGTCTGTGTCAAGTATCGTCACTCGGTCGTGTCATCGGTTAATAATCAAATAGATATTCGGAAGTACGGTTTAAATTCTCATTTTTAACATTGTGATTTTTATCTTATATTTTTTATTTTTTATTTGAGGATTGCGGAGTTGCAACGACTTATCGATGATCATTTGTCGAATAAATATTCGAAAACATTGTCTAAGTACTAATTTATAATATTGTAATTTATCATATATTTTCTATTTTTTATTTAAGGATTGCCTAATTGCAAGGACTTATCGTTGGTCATTTGTCTACAACAAATTCGTAAACATAGTTTAAATACTAATTTATACCATTGCGAAGTTTATCTTATATTTCATATTTATTTTTTTTTGAGGACTTATCGTTGGACGTGACGAGACTTACGTGTTCTTGGTTGTGACTTTTCATAAGTCTTCTTTTTTACTCTTGCCAATTGACTGGCTCGCGGAAGTTTGTGAAGCAGATAGCACCGATGATATATACAGATAGAATTATAGAGAGGGGAGAGACGGAAGAGACCTGAAGATTCCAGTGTTTGATTTCAAAAGCTTAACGAGCTATTCAGAGCGTTCACTGACGAGCTCTCTTCGTCTCCATTTCTCTCTCGTATCCTCTTCCATTCGCTGTCGCGGATAATTGCCTTTTTCGGTGATTCTCTAAATCCGTCCATTTTACTCGATAAAATGCCTGCGTGATTACGGTGTATTTTTGAAGTCCTTCTCTCGTCAGTCGGACATAGCGAACAGATGACAGTGGTAGGAAACACGTCTGTAGGAGAATACAGCTTTTGTCGAGTCTCGTGGAAAATTAAAGACCAGTCAGCACGCACGTGACGAAATGAGGAGAGCTTCCCTCATCATAGTTATTCGGGAAGAATCCAATGAGACTTAAAAAAAATATATATATATAAAACATTAATTGTCACGATGTCGATCATAGAAAGCATACGATTGAAGATATATTTCTAATTTTTAAAAAATCCTACCTTTAGTAATCATTATATTTACCGTGCAGTATCTGCGCATGCGCAAGTCTTAATAACACGAGGGTTGTTAAACCTTAATTGTCGAAGGAAAAAAAGGGAGCGTTCTCGCGGAAAATTAAAGACCAACCAGCACGCACGTGTTGAAGTCAGGAGAGCTTCCCTTATCACAGTTATTCGGGAAGGATCCAATGAAACTAAAAAAAATATACGCCATGAAATGTCACGATGTCGATCGTAGAAAACATACATTGAGGATATATTTATAATTTTTTAAAAATCCTACCTTTAGTAATCATTATATTTGCTGTGCGGTATATGCGTATGCGCAAGCCTTAATAACACAAGGGTTGTTAAACCTTTATTGTCGAAGGAAAAAAGGGAGCGTTCTCGCGGAAAATTAAAGACCAGCGAGCACGCACGTGTCGAAGTCAGGAGAGCTTCCCTTATCACAGTTATTCGGGAAGGATCCAATGAGACTTTTTAAAAAATAGATGCCATTAAAATGTCACGATGTCCATCATAGAAACCATACGATTGTGGATGTATTTTTTATTTTTTTTAAACCCTACCTTGAGTAAACATAACATTTACAGCGCGGTACACGCGCATGCGCAAGTCTTAACGACACAGGGCTTGTTAAACCTTAGCTATCGAAGAAAAAAAAGGAGCAATCCGCGAACCACTGCCGGTAGTTAAGGTTTAGAAGACTTCGACCACTTTTTTACTTTTCCTCTCGTCAAAGTTATACGACTCTTGCCAGCGGTGGGAAGCTTATCGCTCGAAGAATCGACCTGATTCCTCGGCACGCTTCGCGGCCAGGGACGACGGCGTAGTTTCTCTGGTGCGAAGAAAATGTTTTTCGTTACACCAGACTGAACGCTTTCCATTGGTAATATCAGCCTCGTGGTACGGCGCCGTCACGCAATAGTACGCTCGTAGTGGAAACAGCGGAGCAACGCCAGCGCGCCCGTTGAAACAACGGCGCGAGCTCTCCAAAGCGGACACACCGTTCGGATACCCTGAGCGACGTGTTAACTGATGCAAAATGTACAAAAGCACTCGCCAGTATGCACTGCTCCGGCCGTTTCAACGTGGCCGAGGAATATGTTAGACCTACATTAATTGCGGTGCGCTACGCAAATCTCTGCTCGCTGTTATAATGCTCCGCGTCGGAATAACTTACGCGGCGGTGCGGTCGGGAAACGGCTGCGAGGCGTTTTGTCCTCTAGATGATGGATACCGGATAATTTGCATCTCGAAGTAACGACGAAGGTCCCGCGGCGCTGACGGCAAGCAATAAACACACGCGTTTCACGCAACGCGAATAAAAATTGCCCGACAAACGATTCGGTGCCAACAGTTTCAAAAATAATTAACACAAAGGGGCTATTTCGATTTCAAGATTGAATCATTTTTAGTTGAACTGCAATGATGGCCCTGTACGAGCCGTTCGAAATGGTTCACGGAATGCAATTTCTCTGTGGAAAATAAACTGCGGGAATGGAGCTCGAAATTAATTGAATCACGGTGGTCAACGGAAGTGATTCGCGACAATAATAGTTTTCAAATTAAATAAAAATATATTTTCTGTGTATCGTGGCCTCGTGCAGACCAAAAGTGGCGAATATCGACCGTTGCATAAAAGTCAGACACGACATCGATGTTGAAAAATGTTGGGAATTGAAAATTTTCATATCGCTTCCTCATAAAAGTTGAACATTGCAATTTTCATGTCGCTTCCTTATAAAAGTTGAAAATGGAAATTTTCATATCGCTTTCTCATTATGTTCCTTTATTCGCTAAGCTTCCTCGCTGAGAAAAAATACAGAAAATGCTTTCTCATTGTAAATCTTCGCGAATAAAAGAACATTATGAGAAAGCCATATGAAAATTTACGTTTTCAGCTTTTATGAGGAAGCGATGTGGAAATTGTGATGTGCAATTTTTTTGCATGGCTTTCTCGTGTTAACTGGGTCGCCATATTCGCCACTTTTACCCTATCGAGCTTTTCAATTCCTGCACCGGATAATTTGCATCTGGAACTGAATACGAAGTTCCCACAGTGCTGACGGAACACAATAAGCACCCGCATTTCACGTAACGCGAGGAAAAACTGCGTGAAAACCGATTCGGTGCCAACAGTTTAAAAAATAATTAACGTAAACGGGCAATTTCAATTTCGAGATTGAATAATTTTTAGTTGAACTGCAACGATTGCCCTGTACGAGCCGCTCGAACTGGTTCGCAAAATGCAACTCGACTACGGAAAATAAACTGCAGCACCAGCGCTCAAAATTAATTAAATTACCATGTTCAACGAGCTTGATTCATGTAAGTTTTGAAACATTTTTATTTAACATATTATCACTCATCACATGGACCAGAAGTCGCGAACACACATCGTGTTCGTATGGCTTTTTCATGTTAAATAATGGCGCACAATATTCGCCACATCTGCCCTATCCACTTTTTCAATTTCTGCGCGTACTTGAAAATTGGAAGCGCGAGTAAGTGTAACTGCACGAGGGATAGGATAAAAATAGAGACTCGGACCGCAGGAGGTTCCGCTACTTCGCCAGTGCCATTTGTATTCCTATCGCGTCGTGACTGGGGTACGATATAGTGGCGCATAGAGTTTTCCCGAAGGCGAACTTCGGTTTCGGCACGTCTCGCGATCTCGTACAACAAATGCAAGTTGGGATGCATATATATATATATACATGCATATAGTCAAGGGGTGCACCGAAAGACCGAAGAACGCAACCCCCTTGAGTTGGCAAGTCCGATTTGCGCTCGCCTTCCTATCTCGTGCCGCAAGCTCTCGCGACCGCTTTCGGATGCGCCGGTTCGGTTCGCATCGTAATACTCGTTGCAAGATGCGGCATACTTGGCTGGCATAACAAAGGGTGCACGTATGCAGCCCGATGCAACGCAGGCTCGCACGATCGCGGCGATAGTCGCCAAGGAATATGATACTCCATAGCTCATTTGGATAATACGCTCCAAGACCGTAGTAATTTTATATGGATCATTCGCGTCAGCTATACGCGAGGTCGACGATATACACGAATGTATATCGGTTATGGTCGGTGAAATATAATACGATACATACGTTGCACAAAGTATGTATGTGCACTTGATACTTATCATAGAGTATTACGTAGATATTTTGCGGAGTACTATAATAATGTACGTGGGATTATAATGTAAACTATAATAAAGGATCGCGGTTCCGACGAGAGGCATTCTCGCGTCCACTCGCTCGGTCTCGAACGAGATCAACGACCCAGAGCCCTGATCCAGGTCACTCTCCGGGCGCAGGAGTTAGCGAGAGAACCAACGTTTCGTGTATATATCATGTGCAGAACTGGCAGGCTGTTGCGGCTCGGGCGCCTTGCGCCCTCGCTATGTGCTGCGGAATTTTGATGCCGGAATTTTAGGATTCTGCCGATTCGTTCGAAATACGGCACTTCCGGTTAGATCATGTTTCGATCGGAAGTGACGTCATACCGGGCGTCACTTCTGATTTGAAAATCTAATTTTTCGACCGCAAGTGACGTCATACCGGAATTACGTCATTTCCGGTTTGAAAATCTCATTTTTCGACCCGAAGTGTCGTCATATCGGAAATACGTCACTTCCGGTTTGGAAATATAATTTTTTGATTGGATGTGACGTATTTATAGTATGACGTCACTTACTGTCGAAAAAATGAGATTTTCGGACCAGAAGCGATGTATTTTCCGTATGACGTCACTTCCGATCGAAAAATTATACTTTCAAACAGAGGCGACGTATTTCCGGTATGACTTCATGATTAATTGAATGTTAACATTTTTTAAATAATTTTTTCGCGGGTGTACGAGGCATACAATGATTTAGTCAAAATGTACGAAATTTCGATGAGGACCATTAAAATACTCGTGACGAAGAGCTGGTCGATCGCGTGGTCACTTGCGATGCAGCATGGAGCCCGGCCGCGTTGAATATTAAGCACACGTGAGGTTGCGGAGGGAACCCCCCGTTGGCGTGGGCCGTGCAAACGGTTCAACAACGGGAGCCGCGAAAATCGCAGTAAATTTCAACCGGAGGCGGAGGAGTCAGCATCAACCGTGACCCCGCAGAGGTACGAAGCCTCTCACCCTCGAGAATCCGCGTGGTTACACACCGGGGGCGGGTGGCGAGAGAGAGACGGATAGATACCTACGTGCGAACCGGTCATTAAAGCCCTCCCGAAGTGTTGCGAGCTGTAAAAGTGGCCCCCGTCGCATTTTACGAGTCACTTCGGCACGAGATCCGGAGTATCAGCTCCTGTTCCTTCTTCCATCGTTTTATTTTTATTTATTTTTCTTCATCTTTTTTTATTCGTCGACTTTCGGCAATAAGAAGGCCGAGGCATCGTACCTCGCCTGGTAAAACGCCTGCGAGGCAGGTCTTCGGAGTCTGAGGCCATCGAAGCTAAAAAAAGAGCCATGAAAAAAAACGATGGGTAGGGGAGACCGGGGACAAAAGTAACACGGGTCAATTGTAACAAGCGGCCGCGCAACGCTGGGCATAATCGGACGCATCGGATATGAAGTGAGCAACATTATAGACATCACCTTATGACCATGCAATCACCTCATAGCTGAGATTTCAAAAATACCAATTCGCCGAAACCAAATGTGATTCACGAGTGCAGAAGTGATTTTTTGGCTGTGCGGATCGCGTCAGCTAGGCAACACAATACTAAATATTAGTGCAAACAAGTATAAGCAATTGAAAGGTCGGTTTTTGCAGAACATTTTTTGATCGTTGCGACGATCCGTTTCAGATTGTTATTAACCGATGCCACAGTAACTTTGCTAATAATCATGTGTGGGGTCGATTGTAACAGTCGATCCGGTTAATTGTACCAGCAATAATTAACATCTACCAATGCCAATACCAATACCAATATATTTTATTTATTTTATTCTTACATTCTAAGCAATCAGCGATAATGTA
>JAPYZD010002698.1:0-18952 GCA_030522725.1 Ichneumoninae sp. B BG-2022a
TGCAGAAACCGAGGAAGGACCGAACATTTTTTATTAAAATTTTTGGCTAAGTTTTTTATTTTTTGTTGCTTTGCTTTTAATTCTGTTTTTAATGAAAGGATAGAATAAAGATTTTTTAAAGGATAGAATAAAGATTTTTTAAAGGATAGAATAAAGATTTTTTAAAGGATAGAATAAAGGATTTTTTCGGTTGTGGGAACCGAAAACGGACCAAAGCAAATTTTTCGAAAAAAACCGTTCGGTCCGTTTTCGGTTTCCGCATCAGAAAAAAGACGAAATGCCAACAAAAAATGTACAGTCCGTTTTGTCGTTTTTTACGGTCCGTTTTGTTCCCCAATGGACGTCCGTTTTTCGGTTCGTTTGCAGTCCATCAACTTGCTAGGACAACTCTGATTCCAAACTTCGAGAGGTTGATTTTTCGTCGATATTAAAAAACCAACTGTAATTCCAACCGTTAGATATTTCTGATAGCAGTTCGGTTTCCGGCTTGATTTTCATAAAACGACCCGGTTTACAACCCTGAACCAAGAACTATCGGTGCTCTCGACATACCGTCCGAAATTGGGTTGTTTTGAGAAAATCCAATTTTCTATCCGACAAATATAACGGTTGGTTTTGAAATATCAACCAAAACCCAACTTCCAGAAGGTTGGAATCGGAGCCGATTTGGCGCACTAATCAACTGTTAGAAAACAACCCAAATCCAACCGAAAGTTTTACTGTTGGTTGGTTTGCATTGGAATGGACTAAAACTTTGACTCATTGTTTTTCAGACTCAGAGCCTTCGTGGGGATTCTCTTCCTTTGCGTCGTCTTCCTCGTAGGGTTCGCTCACGTGTACTACCATCAGCACGTTCTGCAACGTGCATACTTCGAGAAGTTCAGGTAAACTATATCGTTGCACTGAGCTCGCGGAGGCGAGGCCGAGTGCGCCAGAAGATCAATACGAAGACCTGCGTGTGCTTTGCAGATTTCCGGTGAATACGAAATTCGTTCCGAAAACCAGTAGCATATTTATTTATGAACGAAATGTGCTGAACGCGACGGAAAACGAAGATATATATGGGCATTCCCCACCATTTCGACTTGGCTGTCCTCCCATCTTCGATTGAGTCCGCGATTCTTCATACGACTGAACTCTCAAAAACACCGATTTCTTATTAGCTTTAAAATTAGATTTAAACTTTCCAATTATTTATTAAATAAAAAAAAAATGTTTATAATTATTTACAATAAAAAAACTTGTTGATCCACAATTCAAAGATTTGAAAAATTCTGAAATATCTTGTGTCGTTTATAAAAAATGTGAAGACTTGAGCCAGAGCGGTCCAACTTTTGTCGAAAGAAAAACAGTAACAAAACCTAGAAGAAAAAGATATGTTATCGCTTGACCATTTTTATATGCAACACTGCATTGTGGACATTTTGTCAGATTTATCCGGAGAGTTCAACTTTTTTTTTTTATTAAACGAAAAACCAGGTCGAATTGCTAGGGAACGACCCCCATATTTTTGAAGTTTTCATAAAAATGATAACTGAAAACTCTTTTTGTTCAAATTCGCATTCGCCATCGCTGCAACCCACTCGCCAGTGCATTCGTAATCGACTATTTCCTATACTCGCATATTTCCTCGTCTGCAGTTTCAACAAAAACGAGCGTGTAATGCACGTGTACAGCAGCGTGGGTTCGGAAATAATAGCGGCACGTCTCGGCGTCGGAATTGCGCACGAGACCGGTGTATTTCCGTGTCTCCCTCACCATCAGCGTCAGGACACGGTGTGCCTGGAGTGGCTGGGCCAGACGCGCCTCTACCTGGCTCACAGTTCGCGGGCCGACATGCACTGCTACCACGTCACCTGGCAGAGTCTGAGCTCGTACTTCAATCCGATGGACTGTTTCGATTGGTCGCAGAAGCGAGGTCACTGGTACGGTGCGGGTCAGATACAGAACATGGCTTACCCCCTCGAGCAGGGAAGACTCGAGCTGAGTCCCTTCATAACGGGCGACATAAGGAAGCATCCCTTCGGAAACGTCCTCAAACGGTACTTCCTAAATTCCAAAGGAGCGACGATTCTGGTCGATCCGGAAACTCCTCTGTACGTGTCGATCAACGCGAACCGGTCGAAGGAATTTTGCCTGCAGGCAAAACACGACGCCTTTGCGTACATAAACCACCTAACCCCGCTTCCCCAACTGAACTACGCGATCTGCGCGACGGACAACATGAAGACCCTTCACTCGTCGATGGCAGAGAAATCGTTGTTGCACGGTCTAAAGCCCGACGAGCTTCAGGCCGTCCACACTCTGCTCTCGGAGCCCGTCTGGCAAATTTCGCCGACGAACGAGGCTGCCATATACAACTACACCGAGGACGTCATAGCCCTCGGATTCCTTCGTCAGGGTCACGTGCTCCTGAGCGAAGAGTGGCAGCGGAATCCCGGTGATTTCGTTCTGGACGTCGATCGTTTTCCATCGATGGAGGAGACGATAAACGTCATACACCGTCGAGGCTTCAAGATCGTCTTCACCATTCAACCCTTCATATCGACGGAGTCGATCAACTTCAAGGACGCGGTCGCCAGTCGTCTCCTGATATCGGAGCGGGGCAGCGACCCGAGAATACCGGCGCTGACGCGCTACCGGCAGAGCAACAGCGCCGGAGTCCTCGACATCACCAACAAAAAGACCCTGCCCTGGCTGCAAACCAAGCTCGAGAGCCTCATCAAGAAGTACGACGTCGATTCCTTCTATCTCGATCTCGGCACCGCCCAGGACATGCCGCACTATTACAAATGCGAGGAACCTCTCACCAATCCCGATCACTACAAAACGATATTCACGAGATCGATACTGAGCTCGATATCCGTCATGGGAGTTTCCAGCGCCATCTCCAGACCGAGGGCGCCGGTCTTCGTTTCCCTGCCGCCCTTTCCGTCCTCCTGGAAAGCCATCAAGACCGTCATACCGACGGTCCTCAGCTACGGAATGATCGGCTATCCGTTCATAATGCCCGGCGCCGTCGGCGGGGACGTCGCGTTGCCGATGTCCGACAACAATCCCGACAACGATTTCGAGGTCAATCTTCCCGATAAGGAGCTTTACGTCAGATGGCTGCAGCTCTCGACCTTTCTGCCGGTGATAAGATTCACTCATCTGCCGAGCAAATACTCCGACGAGTCGGTTTTGGAAATGGCCAAGAGGCTCACCGAACTGAGACAGAAGACCGTGACGCCGTTGCTGAAGAAATACGCCAACGAAACTGTGGACACCGGGCTGCCTATAATCAGACCGTTGTGGATGCTCGACCCGGCGGATCAGGCCTGCCACGTCGTCGTCGACGAGTTCTCCGTCGGCGAGGAACTCATCGTGGCGCCTGTTCTTTACTCCGGAAGTCGACAGAGGGAGGTTTATCTTCCCGCTGGAGTCTGGAAGGATGGCATCGATGGAAGCCTCAGGAAGGGATCGAGATGGATTCATAATTATAGGGTGGCCGAAGACAAGGTTGCATATTTCGTTAAAATGCCGGACAATACGAGATTCTAAGATCAATTGTTTAGCTTCGAGATGCACGGATTTTATGGTGGTTCATCGAGCGCCGGTGTAGATAGGACTTTGGATCGGCGATGTTGGATTGGGCTGAGCATCAGGAAAGGATCGAGATGGATGCATAATTATAGGGTGGCTGAAGACAAAGTCGCCTATTTTGTTAAAATACCGGACAATACGAGATTCTAAGATAAATTGTTTAGCTTCGAGATGCGCGGATTTTATGGTGGTTCATCGAGCACCGGTGCAGACGGGACTTTGGATCGGCGATGTTGGATTGGGCTGAGCATCAGGAAAGGATCGAGATGGATTCATCATTATAGGGTGGCTGAAGACAAAGTCGCCTATTTTGTTAGAATACCGGACAATACGAGATTCTAAGATAAATTGTGTCGATTCGAGATGTGCGGATTTTATGGTGGGGACTTTGGTTCGGCGATGTCGGATTGAGATGAGCATCAGGAAAGGATCGAGATGGATTCATCATTATAGGGTGGCTGAAGACAAAGTCGCCTATTTTGTTAAAATGCCGGACAATACGAGATTCTAAGAAAAATTGTTTAGCTTCGACATGGTGGTTCATCGAGCGCCGGTGCTGATGGGACGTTGGTCCGTTGATGCCGGATTGGTCGGGCGCGTCCCTCACTATCTCAGCAACACACTGGCCTATTTTGTGCAGTGCGGTGAGGGACGTGTGGAGTGCAGAGACTGGATGCTAAATGCCAATACAGTCCACAGAGTGCATTTTTTTCATTTTAATGCTTTTATCTAAATATGCTATTCAAAGGATTTTTCGAATGAAAGAGCATTTTAATTAAAAGTTTCACTCAATGCCTATTCCTGGCAGGATAGGTATAGCCAGCGAGAAGGGAGGTCGTCTGGAAATTCTGTCGAGCTTTCCCTCTCGGAATAAGTGTTGGGTCAAAAACTTTACAATGGAACCTTTTGAGATTTAATGAACCTGTTGCCTTTTCATCGGAATATCTAATTAGTTCCATGCCTTCGAGACTTCGGGAGTCGTTGCCCTTGGTGGATAGGATTTTCCTTTTTAGAAATGCATGTTATGTATTAAAAAAATGACTACATGCTTTTCTGAAACGGCTTGCCGATGTACAACCTTTTGTAAGATATTATGGTCAAGAAAACGATTCAATTTCGGTTATTCTGACATTCTTGAGGTTGTGACGATAGCGGTCCTTATCCACATATGGATAAGTTATCCACAGTGGACTAGCAGGTTGTTGTGTGGTTCGCGCCTTCGCTATGGACTGTGGAATTTAGAAACCGGAATTTCAGAATTCGGGAGATTTACAGCAAATACCTCACTTCTGGTTCAAAAGGCTCACTTTTTGACTGGAAGTGATGTCATACCGGAAATACGTCACTTCCGGTTGAAATCTGAGGTTTTCAAACCGAAAGTGACGTATTTCTGGTCGAAAAATGAATTTTCTGGACTGAAAATGAAAATGAATTTTCTGGTCGAAAAATGATTGCTGCTGTCGTGTTGTGCGTTATGCAGAATTCCCTGAGACGCACATAATACAACCAGCATAGTATAATAGAGAAATAGTTACAGGGGCTTGAGGGTCCCTAAGGGTGTACGGTGGGTTGAAAATGGAAATCTAAATTTCCGGTTTAAAAATTTTTAATTGGGACAAACAAACGAGTGAACATTTTTCCAAAATATATGTAAGATATATTGAGGACTGTAAAAAGTTATGTATGTAGAAGCTCGAACAAATGTGCAAAAACAAATATGTATGAATATTAGATGTCGACAGTTTAGTACCGAATCGTAAGTATTTTGCAAGTGTGTAGATATCTAGAAAATCAAAATATTGTAGACGTTATATAGAATTAAAAATTTAAAAAAAAACATGAATCGATTCGTACAGCGTTTTTCTAAAATCACTCGGAAGATCAATCGAATCCAGCCGAACTCTCGTGAGAAGTCGAAGGTCATACGAAGAGCTAAAGCTAGTTTATTTACGAAAGGACGACACCACAATTTCAATTTTTTCCATCAAGGTTTTGTTATTTATCTATTTTTTTTAATAATGCGGTAATGTCCAGCCTTTGTGTCATAATTAAGTAATAATAACTAAAGTATTATTTTTTCTCTTTTTCTTTTTTTTCAACATCAAGACAATAGAGGATCAAAAGCATTGCGGTTTCCGCGAAGCGATACTGCGATCGAAGGTATATTGCATATTTATTATATTATCATTTTTATCATATAGCGTAACATTTTTATTTCTATAATAATAACCATAGCACCATGAACACTCCCACAATAAATTTTAGTTCGTTATTCGAAAGCGTGACGCGCGCGCGCGCACGTGCACCCCTAGAGGTGAGAACCGATGTTCCATTGCTTTTCTTCTTGCGTGAACAAAAACGAAAGATTTTTTAAATGACTAGATTAACTTGTTATAAAATATTCGCACGAAATCTTTGACTAGAGTATCGCATTTTGCTGCAAGTATAAATAAAAAAAAATATGCCCATTTACGTTAAGACACGTTTTTTTTTCCAAAGTAACATCTCAATGAACCTTCGAAGCGGCGTTGCAGCTATCGTTATGTTTCGTATAATCGAGTTGAAAATTTAGACTCGACGGCTTTCGTTCACGAAGAAATAATTTACTTTCTTTTCAATTGCGTGCGTTGAAAAATAAATGGAGAAAAAAAAATGTCAAGCTGTTATCACCCCTCGAGGTGCACCACCATACCGAAGTTCGTACATGTGTTCACTTTTGCATTATCATCTGCCTCGTTCCGCTCATCGCAACCATTCTACATTAATTTTGTTCCGTGAAAGCTCGCTCCTAATTTATTTTTTTTCGTTACGTTCATCAGTGTATATAGTTCTGCTTTTTTCGTGGAGAATGTTTTTGTTTTTTTTTGTTTGTTTATCAATTAATTTTATAATTTCAACACCCTACCTAGATAGCTGGTCGTTATTAATCGTCAATAAATAATACATAAATACATAGATACATACTTCAACGTCATCCGTCTATCGTATTCCGTTTTCTCGTACGTATGTAGGTATGTACGATATAAAAAGCATTGATCCGCATAATCGAAGAGGACGATGCGAGATGATGATATTTTCGACGATACCCAATTGTCAAATTGCAACATCGTCGTATTACTATCGTTTGGATTCTTCAATTACATTGATTTGGACTTTCATCTTTCTTCTAAAAAAAAAGCGTCAAGCTCCCGATGCTAAATAATCATTCCCACGGCTCATTCGTGTTTCCCTCTTGTTACTACCTTTTAATTTTTTACGTTTTGTTTTTAAATATTTTCTTTTGTCTTTTATTATTCGCGTATTAAAACCTTATCGCAGATCAGCTCTATTTACTTTAATAATCACTCGAGTTTTTGAACTCTTTTGAAATATATGGGTTCATTACCTTAGATAAAGCTTAATTAAAATCGCGTTGTACACACTAATATATTCTGATGTATACGATAGAAATAAATACGCGCCTGTCCGTGAAGCAAGGGCGTTTAAAAATCACAGGAAAAATGTAAAAGGGTGATAAAAATATTTCGACATACACATTTTACAGGTATGTCGACTGCGCCCTTCGCTAAAAAACAGGGAAGCAGCGTCTAGAATCGTATTCAAGCTAACATTAGTCGTTGCCCGTTCGGCAAATGTAAAGCTGCATAATATATTAAAAAAAACTCCTCCAAACATACTTTCATAAAAACTATTCGAATTCGGTTTCAACCGGGTCGGACGGCTATAAATTAACGTTAATCGAACTCCTCCGCCGTATTATCTTTTTAATTCCGTAACAATGAATAATTCTAATGAATGTATTATGCGAGTAAAAAAAAAATGAGAAAAATCACAATACTTATTAATTGCGAGGATGAATACAATTATTAATTCTCAAGATGACGCAAAGTTCACACAAAAAATAAAATAAAAAAAAATAGATAGGAAAGGCAAACAAAAAATTAGATGTCGAATGCTCTGAGATGGATAACTATGTGGATACTATGATTCACATCAAACGCATCGCTTGTCGTCGTCCTCGTAATTGAGACGCTTCTACAGTCAACGTTCTCAGCGAGATCATCGTTGTTTTCTCGAGGATCGTCATCATCATCATCATCGTCGTCATCGCCCTCGCTATTCCAGCCCCCTCATCATACTCGCCTCACTGTTTTTCCTCAAAGCCTACATCGTCATCCTTCTTTTTTTTTGGCCAATCCATCACCAATAAATCATTGGCCGAAGGGTAAGTACAAAAGTTGAATCGCTCTTGGATTGTACATTGTCGTCTATGGCCTAGGTATGTTTTTAGGTGTATGTTTTTTTTTTTAGGAGCAGACTCGACGGACGGGATGGTTTTTGAGTCCCAACTACGCGTATCATTCGCTCGAATCATCGGATTCATCAGTCAGTTAGAATGAGTCTCTGTTGCCGCGCGATTCGAACATGTTTAGGCTCAGAAGCCAGCGGTCGACCCGTCCGCTTCAAATTATAATGTAATATTATACTTTTTAAACAGACCCGGACTTTTGGATGGATGTTTTGAAGACTTGTTGTGCAACGTGTGTTCGATAAAATAGAACGCTTCTTTTGGGTATTTTCGTACTGGAAGTTGCTCAGCGATCGTTTTGGATTTTTTTTTCTTTTTTTTTTAAGCCCTTTACTTCTTTCGCAATCGTCACGTGCAGCATCGGCTCCGTAAAGCGAGATCAATGCCGCGCTACGGCGACTCTCTCTCTGTTTCTCTTCTCTTGTTACCATAGCGTTTTCCGACCGGTCACTTCCGGTTCGAAACACAGCATAGCATGTGGCTACAATTTTATTCATCGTAGGTAGATTCAAGAAACAAAAAAAAGGAAGAAAAACATCGTACTCGCTAACCGGTCGGGTTAACCAGCAGAAAACGCCATGGTATTTGCATTTGCAAAAATCAGCAGGCTCAATCGTTTGCCGAGTAGAAACATCGTGTGTGTTGATATCATATCAATAAACTGACGAAATACCCTCGATGACGCGTATAATATTTTGCACTTAAAATTACCAAAGGAGAAACACCAATAACGTTGCGCCGACTCTCTCCCTATGGTATGAGTATTAACATTTATGACAAAGAAGGTCATTTACTGATCGCCTTTAATATTTTCTATAAAGAACTTTTTTTTTGTCCCCCATACTCGACTATCTTTCGTTATTAATCCTTCTTTGACATCAGTTTCGTGTCTCAACATTTCTTCTTGTTTTTTTGGGTTTTTTTTTTTTTTTTTAATTCGTTTGCCGAGGGTTTGTGTCAGTGAGCTATGCAGTACTCCTGAAGCGGCAGCGGGGCCGGCATATTGAGAGATAACTAATGTTTTTTTTTATCGTATCACAACGACTAGGAAAGGGTGGGAACGTAAATCGCGTTCGCCGTTGTTCATCTTTCCCACCGAGTCGGACTCAACGTTCTTCATTCCGGCATTCAGGTAAGATGAGGCCGCGATTCAAGAATCTTAAGGCCATCTTGCGGTTAACTACGTCGCGAATGTCGCCACACGACGACACTTCGCGATTTCTTTGATTGACACCCCGTAAAGGTCTATTGTTTTTTTTTTATTTTTGGGTTTTTTCTTTAACATTCATTCGCCAGTCAAGGCCTTAATGTTTGCGCGATCGCGACTATATTTTGGGCTCGTTCTCGTATTTGAACGGCGCAGACGCAACGCCCTCAAACAGACGGAACCGTCGGAATAATTACCGGCCGTCCGTCGACCACGATCCTTTCCAGTTCCCACCCTCTCCCCTCGTTCCGATAACGGGGGGGAAAGTACGTGAAGTTGGATATTCAGCTGGGATGAAAGCATCGGTCTCAAGCACTTCTCGACTATGTACGGTTTCTATGTCCGGGACTTTGATGTTTTTTTTGTCCCTTCTTTCTAGCATGTCGTTTCGACCGTTCGGTGCTTGAGAACAGACTCGTCGCGTGGGCGACGCGTGGATCGAGCGCCACGGCATCGTCGCGAACGCGACTTTTTTTTTGGTTTTTTTTTTTTTGGATTTTTTCTTTAAGGTGATCTATGAACAACCTCTGGGTAGTCCGGATCGACTACGATCGCTGGTTTTGGTCCGGACAGAGCTCAGAACTCGACTATAACGGCTGAGCAGGCTGCCATTCCCTAGAACTCGAGCCGATACGCGCTACAGCTGGTCTCGTGATCTTGCAAGTTTATCGTGCAACGCGACGCCGATGGCGACAGATCGATATGGTTCGCGGCGAGGGCTTCCTCGTTGTCGGCTACCCAATATCCTAGCGTGTCCGTATCGTAAGTGGGAATCATGGTGACCTCTGAAATGAGATTTAAATCAAAGAAATTAGAAGACATTACTCGATCTTAGGTTTGAAGTCACAATGTAAAAAAAATTCGTATCAATTTAATGTACTGGACGCGAAGTTTTTAGGCAAAAACTGGTATATTAAATGTAATGTACGATTATGATGAAAAATTAATGATACGAGTATTAAAAATATTTGCGATACTTAATTTTTAATCATTTACATTAATTTCAACGAAAAAGTATATTCATTTTCTATCACAATTGTACATAAAATTTATAATTTGAAATGGTTATTTACGAATGTTGTTAGAAAATTAATGAACGGTATTGGAAGCTTTTTTACATAAACCGTATACGAAATTTTAAATGTGCTTTGTGCTTTGCAATTTTACAGTAAAATTGTTATTTGTAATGAAAATTGTTGTAAATTTCCGGTAAAAAATTTATAATTTTTATATCTGTTATTTCTATATCTTTAACAAAAAACAAGTACATTATTGTTCATTTGATGTAAGTAACGTGAGCAAATTTAAAGTTCCAGCACATTAAGTATACAATGTATTTTTACAGTGTGATTGTCCATTCGGAGCAGAATCGATTAAACTTACCCAGATCTTTGTCGTCCCATGTTTTCTTGGCATCCAACAGAGCATCGTAGACTTCGCGGCTGGGCTCGGTGCCGCTGAAAACATAGTACCTTGCCCGTACTCTCTTGAAGAACTCGAGTGAAGTGTAGTAAGAGTTTCCGTGATGGGGAACGTATGTGAGATCCATGTAGACCGGTTGAATTTTGTTTTTCGTATCTTTGGATTTCTTCTCATTTTTCGATGGACTCTCCGAGCGTTTTCTGTTCTTCAGATTTTCCGTGATGACTTTCTTCGGTTGCTTCCGTTCCTTCTTGGGTGTGGACAGTGTGCCCTTGTTGGAGGCCTCGTCGGCGACCGGAGCCGGCGAGGGTAGTCTCAGTGGTTCGCCCCAGTCGTTTATGACGTCGAAGTTCAGTGAGTCCGGCGAAATATCAGCGGAGTCGGTGGGTCTCGCGGTCGTTCGCAGATTGAATTTCCTCGGCGGTTTGGGCGACGGTAATCCAAGTGGCGTTCCCCAGCCGGCAAGTGGATCCTTCTTCGAGTCGTCCTTGGGGTCCTTGCTTTCGTCGCTCGTCGAGGAAGACGACGGCTTCGCTACGCTTCCGTTTGTGAAGCCCGTTGCGACTGCGCTGGAATGTTCCCGATCCCTCTTCATCTCCTTCCGTTCCATGAGAGCCTTCTCGAAGTCAAGATCGGCATCGTCGACGTACCGTTTGCCATCGGACTTTTCTCTGTAACCACCGCCGAATTCCTTCTCGACGGTGAATTTCTTGAAGGAAAAGTCACCCTCGATTGGCGCGGGTCCGCTCGTGCCGGAGGCCTCGCTGCCGGTGCTCTCCAGATAGGCGCTCTTCATCGTGGTCACTCTGGGCGGCAGATCTGGCAGCTCACCGTAGAAGCTGCTGCTCATCTCGGCATCGGAGAATTCCATGCTCTTGTGCGAGGAATCCTTGCCGAAGCTCTGTTCGCCGAATTGACAGGTCGATTGCGGCGAATAGCCGACTTGGGAGGTCGTCGAGAGCGGCGAGCCCGGGACTTCGTCGTCCGAGTAAGTGTGTCTCTCCTCGCTGCTTCCCCACATGTGGGTGCCGGCTCTGCTGTGCAGGCTGCTGTGATCGCTCCGCGGACTCATCGGGCCGAGGTCCTTCTCGCTTGGCAAGTCGGTCGAGGCCTTCGCGCCTTCGAATCCGCTACCGATTGTGCTGTCCGTCATGTCCTTGGAGGGAACTCTGTCCTCGACCTTGATGTCGGTCTTCTCCGCCAGAACGGTCGTTTCGCCCTTTTCGTTGGTGGTCTCGGTGATCTCCTTCGTAGTCGTGATTATTTCGCCCTCCTCGGACATCGTTCGGGTCGTCGTTATCGTGGTTCTGATCACTTCGCTCGACCGGAAGCCCTCGGGTGTCGCGGTGCTCGAGCGACTCTCCGGCCGTCTGTCGGGCGTCGATCTTCCGGACATTTGCGCGTGTCCGGTAGCGCCGTCCCTCGGGATGTCCGGCGTCGACTTTCCGGTCGAACCGCCGAACTGTATGTCCTTGGGCAGCGACATGTCCGGTGATGATTTGCCAGAGTAACTTCGCTCGTCTGATATGAGGTCTTTTATGATCGGCGATCTTGGATGTTCGGGCTTGTCGACGATGATCTTGTCGAGATGAATTTTGCCGGGTGCCTCGGCTTTTCCATCGCGCGATCCTAGATCTGGTGTCGCAGTACCGGAAATCGAGGTCGTCGTTTTTATAGGCTCCGTTGTGATTTTTTCAGTCTTCAGACTATCGACCGACTTGGAGTCCGTTGACACGCTGCTGTCTTCGGACTTGATTGCGTCTTTCAGTCTCTCCGATAGTTCGTCGCCTTTGAGTTTGTCGATGCTCTCCTTCACGTCCGTCTTCGTTGTGACTTTGCCATCCGGATCGGTCATTGTTGTCGTAGTGGTGATGGTTCTCTTGACGTCCGCGGTTAACGGTTCGGAAGTCATTTTCGTCGGCGAATCTTCCGTGACGATAGTTTTGGTCGTTCTCGTCGTGATCGTTTCGACGATTTCCGGTGAACCCTCCTGGCTACTAATTCTGCGTGTAATCGTAGGCTGCTCGTATTCGTCAGCGCTATCGTCCTCCTGCTTGACGATTTCCCGACGAATTATTTTAGTGATTACTTCCGGTTCATCCTCTTCGATGATTTCTCTTCTAATTACTTTCGTTATTACTTCCGGTTCATCGTCTTCGATGATTTCTCTTCTGATTACTTTCGTTATTACTTCCGGTTCATCCTCTTCGACGATTTCTCTTCTAATTACTTTCGTTATTACTTCCGGTTCATCCTCTTCGACGATTTCTCTTCTAATTACTTTTGTTATTACTTCGGGTTCATCGTCTTCAATGATTTCTCTTCTAATCACTTTCGTTATTACTTCCGGTTCATCGTCTTCGATGATTTCTCTTCTAATCACTTTCGTTATTACTTCCGGTTCATCCTCTTCGACGATTTCCCTTCTAATCACTTTCGTTATTACTTCCGGCTCGTCGTCGTCGATGATTTCCCTTCTGATTACTTTTTTTATGACTTCCGGTTTTTCCTCCTCTTCGTATATTTCCCGCCTTATGACCGTTGTTTCCGATCCGCCAATGTCGTGTTTCACCATTTTGGAATGATCGTCGGACGAGACTTCCTCGCTTGCTTTCCCGGTGGTCACTGATGGCTTGTCGTCTTTCTGGCCAGGCGTGGAGTCCAATGCGGACGATACAGTTGTGGTCGTAGTCGTCATGGTAACGCGTGTTGTGGAAATCGATGAAGCCTGCTCCATCGCTGCGGCATGTTCGTAACCGGATGTGTGAGGGAGTGAGGCTTTATCCAGAGGCACCCTCTCTTCGGTTTTCGCTTGACTACTGCTCGTCATGCTCTCCGACAGCGAGTCTGGGGTTTCACCGCGCGTGCCGAAGTCGGGGGTTGATTTGCCGGATAGAGTCGTTATGTGCGTTGTCCTTATCTCCTCCGTTATTCCACCTACGAAAGCTTTGTGGAACGGACTTTCGTAATCAGTCGAGTACGACGACATGTCTTTGCTGTACTTGTCGTCGTACTGTCGAGTTTCCGGTGTGGAATATCCGGAGGATTTTGGATCTGGTGTAGACTTACCGGAGAATTCGACTATCCGATCTTTGCTGGGTACAAATTCCGGTGTCGATTTTCCCGTCGTATCGTCGAATCTGTACTCCGGTGACTTGCTCTTCACTGCCTCAATGTCATCGTAAATAGCGTCGTCGACCATTGTCTTCCGCGACATTTTTCGCGTTACAATTATGTTTTCGATGATGTCCAATAAATCATGCTTTGAAATTACCATCTTCGTCATTATTTGTTCGAGAACCAATACCGTTATTTTTCTTCCTTTCTTAACGCATTCCTCCATCACGTAACTTTCAACTTCCACGCGTTTCTCCTCGGATATCGGTGATTCCTTGCCCGTTCTGATATCCGAGCTCGGAATCGAGGGCCTCGATGAAGTCTTGTAGTCAGAACTTATCGAGGGGAGATTTTCCTCTTCGAACAGCCTTTCGTCGTGTTCCGTCGGTCCGTGACTCGCGATACTCGCCACGCTGGAACGTTTTGAATCAATGCTCGCCTTGCGCTCTACCTCGATCGTTTCTTCGTCGAGAACTCCGGCCTCGACGAGATCTGCTCTTGGTATCTTTCGCTTCGTTATAATTTCTTCGATAATCGTTATAATAACGTATCTCGAAACACATTTCAGAGTCGCTAATTCGTCGACAATTTTCGACGTAATTACTTTCTTTTTCGTTAAATATTCGTCGTGAATGTAATTTTCAATGTCGTTGCGCTTTGCAACAGGTATATCGATCACGTCAACGCGATCATCTTTCGACGTAACAGCTGAATCGCAAGTTTCGTCGTGTTTGGGATAATCTACAGCTGATTCCCTAGGCACATTCTTCTTCACAATAATAGCCTCGATAAGCTCCAAGATCATATACTTCGGCATCGAATAGAGTGTCACAATTTCTTCTACAATTCGCGTAGTAATCTTTTCTTTCTTTACAATATATCTATTCACGATGTATTCTTCGACTTTCGATACTTCATCTGTCGTAGTATGGTAATCATCCGCAAATTGTCCAGCAATGTCTTTCTCGATTGCCATACTGTAACGTTTTCCAAGAGTATCCTGGGCAATGCTAGATTTTCTAGAATCGTCGATCAACGATTCTTTTCTGTCGTCCGGGATATCCTTCAAACTTGACTTTCTCGATGCATCGTCCTTCGTTTCGTCACTTTCGTCGTAAACGTAAGTCGCTCCAGGCACTTGGACTGCAGTTTTCGTTTCGCCGTGCGAAGATAACACTTCAGGTACTTTGTCTTCAAATAAGCTCGCTGCACGCGATCTGCCGAGAGGAGTTTTCTCACCGGCATCGAATAAGCTGTGGGAGCGCGAACGATCCTTGGGTGTTTCGTGCGGGGCCGCTTCTTCCAACGGCGATTTCGCAAGCTTCGTTTCGGCTGATTTGTCAGCTATTGTCTCGGCTAGTTTCTGCAACGCTTGTACGGCGTCTTTTTCGTCGAGTTTACTGTCGTGGACACTCGCCACGCTTGACACAGAATCTACACAGAATCTCTTCGTGCATCTGTCGATTTAACATCTGCGCCATGAGCCTCGACGACACTGGTTTGTCTGGATTTGTCGATTGGTTCTTCGTGAGCATCTTTGTCCAGTGGTTTCTGCAACGTTTGTACGGCGTCTTTATCGTCGAGTTTACTGTCGTGGACACTCGCCACGCTTGACACAGAATCTTTTCGTGCATCTGTCGATTTAACATCTGCGCCATGAGCCTCGACGATACTGCATCTTTGTCTCCGCCGTCCACCTCGAACGTGTCGCTGTGAATACTGGCTGAGCGCCGTTTCCGTTCGTGGACAGTATCATCAATCTTGTCTTCAGGATGGCTGGGAGACGTAGCGGTGGACCCCTTTTCTTTGGGTACATCAGTCTCGGCAGTGATGGTTTTTTCCTCGATAGAGGACTCGGTAGTCTTGATCGATTCCGGCGACTTTTCATGATCGACAGCTTGAGTAGGGATGCTAGGAGATCTCGACCGATCAGCGGGCTTAGTTGATACTTCAGAGGGTACAGTCTCGGAAGATTGTTTGGACAAATCTATCGGTTCCTGGCCATCTTGCTTTTCTCCGATAATACTCGGTAACCTCGATTTTTCGATCGGCATCGTCACATCTTTCTCGACGTGTTCGTCACCTGCGATGCTGGGTGATCTCGAATGATCGAGTGGCTCTGTTTCGTCGCGCTTTTCACTAGCGATGCTTGGCGATTTAGACTTGTCGATTTGTTCAGGAGCATCCTTTTCGCTTAGTTTGTCTTCAGCGATACTAGGTGATTTCGAATGATCGATGTGTTCTTTCTCGTCGGGCTTTTCGCTAGCAATACTGAGCGATGTGGGCTTGTCGGCTTGCTCTGCAATCTCCTTCTCGCTCTGCTTGTCGACAGTAATGCTGGATGATCGAGAACGATCGACCGGTATCTTGTCGTCAGCCTTGTCGCCAATGACACTTGGCGATCGGGACTTCGCATCTGTTTCTACAACGTCTGGTTCGCTATGTTTGTCATCGGCAATACTAGGCGACTTCGAACGGTCAATTGACGCTTTCTCGTCAGGCTTTTCGCTTACAATACTGGACGACCTAGACTTGTCTTGTTCCGCAACCGCTTTGTCACTAGGTTTGTCACCAGCAATGCTTGGTGATTTCGAACGATCGGTGGATACTTTTTCGTCGGGCATTTCTCTTGCAGTACTAGGCGATCTGGACTTGTCGCCTTCTGCCTCAACGTCCTTCTCGCTAAGTTTATCACCAGCAATACTAGGCGATCTTGAATGATCGATTGGTGATTTGTCATCGACTTTTTCTGTAGTTACACTAGGCGATCTGGATTTGACGTCCAGTTCCAAAATATCTTTTTGACTGTCTTTATCATCCGCAATGCTAGGTGATTTTGATTTGTCGCCCAGATCCGTTACATCCTTTTCGCTGTGTTTATCACCTACAAGGCTCGGTGATTTGGAACGATCGGTGGGTGCTTTTTCATCAGGCTTTTCGCTAGCGATGCTAGGTGATCTGGACTTGTCGCCTTCCTCGGCAACGTCCTTCTCGCCGTGCTTATCGCCGGCAATGCTTGGTGATTTCGAGCGATCGATTGATGCTTTTTCGTCAGGTTTTTCGCTAGCGATGCTAGGCGATCTGGACCGGCCGCTTTCCGCTGCAACGTCCTCGCTGTGCTTATCGCCCGCTAGGCTAGGTGATTTGGAACGATCGATTGATGCTTTTTCGTCAGGTTTTTCGCTTGCGATGCTAGGTGATCTGGACCTGCTGCCTTCCTCTGCACCGTCCTTTTCACTGTGTTTATCGCCAGCAATGCTCGGTGATTTCGAACGATCGATTGATTCTTTTTGGTCAGGTTTTTCGCTAGCGATACTAGGTGATCTGGACCTACCGTCTTCCTCTGCAACGTCCTTCTCGCTATGCTTATCGCCGGCAATGCTTGGTGATTTAGATCGATCGATAGGTGCTTTTTCGTCAGGCTTTTCGCTTACAATGCTAGGCGATCTGGACTTGTCGTCCAATTCCAAAACGTCCTTTTCACTGTGCTTATCACCTGCTATGCTAGGTGATTTGGAATGATCGATGGATGCTTTTTCGTCAGGCTTTTCACTTGCAATACTAGGTGATCTGGACTCATCACCTCGTTCCGCAAGATCCTTTTCGCTGTGTTTCTCACCTGCGATACTAGGCGATCTGGAACGATCGATGGGTGTTTTGTCATCGACTTTTTCTGTAGTTATACTAGGCGATCTGGATTTGTCGTCTAGTTCCATTACGTCCTTTTCGCTATGTTTATCACCGGCAAGGCTGGGTGATTTGGAACGATCAATGGGTGCTTTTTCGTCAGGTTTTTCGCTAACGATGCTAGGTGATCTTGACTTGTCGCCTTCCTCTGCAACATCTTTCTCGCCATGTTTATCACCAGCAATGCTTGGTGATTTCGAATGATCGGTGGGTACTTTTTCGTCAGGTATTTCGCTTGCAAGACTAAGCGATCTGGACTTATCACCTTCCGCCTCGTCCTTCTCGCTATGCTTATCGCCGGCAATGCTAGGCGATCGGGAACGATCGATGGGTGCTTTGTCATCGAGTTTTTCAGTAATTGTAACAGGCGATCTAGATTTGTCGTCCAATTCCGTTACATCCTTTTCACTGTGTTCATCGCCCGCTATGCTAGGTGACTTCGATTTGTCGCCCGGGTCGATTACATCCTTTTCGCTGGGCTTATCACCCGCAAGGCTAGGTGATTTGGAACGATCGATGGATGCTTTTTCGTCGGGCTTTTCGCTAGCGACGCTAGGTGATCTGGACTTGTCGCCTACCTCTGCAACGTCCTTCTCACTATGCTCGTCGCCAGCAATGCTCGGTGATTTCGAATCATCGATGGGTACTTTTTCGTCAGGCTTTTCGCTTGCGATGCTAGGTGATCTGGACTTGACACCTTCCTCTGCAATGTCCTTCTCGCTATGCTTATCGCTAGCAATGCTTGGTGATTTCGCATGATCGGTGGGTACTTTTTCGTCAGGCTTTTCACTTGTAAGACTAAGCGATCTGAACTTGTCACCTTCCTCCGCCTCATCCTTTTCGCTATGCTTATCGCCAGCAATGCTAGGCGATCTGGAACGATCGATGGGTGCTTTGTCATCGGCCTTTTCAGTCATTATACTAGGCGATCTGGATTTCTGGTCCAATTCCGTTACATCCTTTTCGCTCTGTTCGTCACCCGCAATGCTAGGTGACTTTGATTTGTCGCCAAGGTCCAATACATCCTTTTCGCTTTCCTTACCATCCGGAATGCTAGGTGATTTAGATCCATCAATGCACACTTTTTCGTCAGGCTTTTCACTAGCGACGCTAGGTGATCTGGACTTGTCGGATTCCTCTGCAACCTCTTTCTCGCCATGCTTATCCCCAGCAATGCTTGGCGATTTAGAACGATCAATCGGGGCTTTTTCATCAGGCTTTTCGCTGGCAATACTAGGAGATCTAGACTTGCCACCTTCCTCTGTGACGTCTTTCTCGCTATGCTTATCACCAGCAATACTCGGCGATCTGGACCGATCGCTGGGTGCTTTGTCATAACATCCTTTTCGCTGTGTTTATCGCCCGCAATGCTAGGTGTTTTGGATTTGTCGTCCAGTTCTATTACATCCTTTTCACTAGGCTTATCACCAGCGATGCTCGGTGATTGAGAACGATCAATCGGGGCTTTTTCATCAGGCTTTTCGCTGGCAATACTAGGAGATCTAGACTTGCCACCTTCCTCTGTAACGTCTTTCTCGCTATGCTTATCACCAGCAATACTCGGCGATCTGGACCGATCGCTGGGTGCTTTGTCATCATCTTTTCCGGTAGCTACACTAGGCGAT
>JAPYZD010002699.1:0-15074 GCA_030522725.1 Ichneumoninae sp. B BG-2022a
TACACTGTACCGCATTTGCCGAGGACACGGGGAAACTGCGGAAAACCCGTGTCGGTACAGACGGCCCTATATTTTTCTGATTCCTCGATGTTTTAACATTAAGAACTCAGAAAAAGAGGGCCTGCCGCTCAACATTCAATGTGCAAGCCGGTGTTGGTCTAATATATGATTTATTAATATTAAATAAGCAAATAAATAATAGAGAGGGGATTTATGTTCCACAGGTGATGCAAAAGTCATGCCGGTGCGGATTCATGTACGGCGAGCTGACGGACAAGGAGACTATAGCGAGGATCGAGGAGTGCCTGGAGGGACAGATCCACGATCAATTCGAGATTTTGCTCTACAAGAAGAACAGTAAGTTGTTTCACTTGTTTATAACGTTACATCGTGCACGTGCCAAGAATTAATATCCCCGGGGATCGTGCAGCTTATCGACGTCCTGGGAGGCGATTTGAGATTCCTCTTCTTCATTCTTCTTCGCCCACCTAATATCCAACCTCTGTCTCTCGTTCGCCGGGAGACCTTCAGACTCTAAAAGGCGTTCAACATTTAACGTTTATTAGATCGCGACTCTTGGCTCCTCCGGTTACGACCTCGAGAACCGGGAAATGAAAGAAAACGCAACGCCCGGCTTTTATCATACACTGACCTATTTTCTTACGCGGTGCGTATTTTTCCTTCTCGTGGAGGAACTTGTTTTCGTAAAAAAATATATAAAAAAAATAACGTCAGATTTCACTGTCTGAATTCTTTAAAGGAGTCTCAAACGTCGAGAAACACAATTTTTGAGTGGCGCCCGGACGTATGTGTGTGGGTTTGATGGATTTGCCACTTTTAAAATCACCATAACTCAAGAACGCCTTGAGCCAGATATCTGAAATTACGTACTCCGGTAAAGTGGTCACGTCCATACGTGCGATGCAATTTTCATAAAAATTTATGCCGGATTTCAGATCTTACGCGAATTTGATTTTTTTAAAATTTAAATTCAAACTAATTCGCACCTTAAAAAAAGTATAAATTCCACGAGCGACAGTTTATCGCTTTTTGTAATAAAACATTTAATTGATTTCACTCCAGAGCGTGTCCTCTCTTGTGATTATCCCGGACGATGATCGCGAGCTAGCGAGTCGGTACGGTACGTACTTATGGCCGATTGAAATCAGTTTACGGAACATTGGATAAAAGTCAGCAAAAAAACAATTTCGTGTCGCGTGAGCTCGTGTTCAACGACTTTCATATTAAAGCCGTACGGAGCTTTGGCTCGAAGTCGGTAATGTTCGGGTCGATAGACTCTTAATGCAACGTTTTGTTTTCACCCCTTAATCACAACGATTTTAATCACGAGAGAAAGACATTTGAGAAAAGTTTCTTTGGCGGAAAGTTCGCGGATTCCTTCGTCTATTCGACACCCAGGACGTCGATAAGAAACTATCGTAATCTGCCTTACCGACTTTGTACTTACTCGTAACAACTACCAACTAAACTGCCGTTTACTGCTATAATCACTATACGAAAAATTGCTGCTGATGTGTTAATAATCCGCATGCCCAAAAACTCAATGTGTGCGATAAAAAAAAAACAAAAGCAAAACAAAATTTGCCCACGCTCTCGACTATAACTTTATCGATCGTGATCTTCCACGACTGTGCGTGTGTGTATGAACCACAGTATTCTATTGACTATCGTTGCTGCAATAAATCACCCGATCGTCACGGCTGTATCACCCCCTCATTGCTCTATCGCGACAGTCTATCGTTTTTTTGTTGTTGCTCTTTTGTCATATTACTCAATCAATAAACAAACAGTACGATCGTCGATTTTTAGCAGTGAAAAAAATAATGTTTCATTAATTTTTTTTTTAATCTAAAGAACACCTATAACGATCTGTGAACGAATCGGCGTTTCCATGCTCCCCCTATCTCGCTGGTATTCAGTAGTAAAATACGATTTGGTCAGACATCCCGGAATAATATGAAAAAATAATTCTGTTTAAAGGTACCCCACGAGGTATGTCCTATCACGAGTACTCATGAAAAGACACACGAAAAATCACAAAAAAAAACATGTGATCGACTGTAAGTGACAAGAAATTTTGATAGCATCGGATCTCACGCCGGCCACTATTACCGTAGACTATATTTAAAACAACTGTATATTATATACATAACTGCCGAATATATTACAAATCAAAATTTCTTCCGATCCTTAAAAAAAAGTTGAACCATCGCATTTCGTTAAGCGACTTTTCAATGGAAATATAAGTACCAATTTATACGTCGCGATGAGTTTCACGCAGTTTGACCTAAATTATCTAAAAAAAAAAAAACCCGTCGCTAGCCCAGTCAAACTCTCGGTCGGGGTCGTCGTCGTCTTCGCGGGGAACGTGCCGGGAAAAATATAAAAATATCCGACACCAGTGACCTCGATATCTCATCATCATCTGTTCTCCGCCGCATTTATATAAAAAAAGAGAAATTGTAAAATCGGCAATCATCGATCTTTCTGACGGAAATTAATTAATCGGGAACAAAAAAGGGAAACCTTCGCGATCTAACATTGAAAGAAACCCACTCGCAATTGCCCGTGAGTGTACATAATCGTGTCTTTTTTTGTTTTTAATCCGCCACGTCTCTTCACAATTCTCGGAGTCGTGGAATTCTCGAACGGTCGAGATGAACATTTCAGTTTCTCGTTCGCGAGGTAGTATCGACGTGCCAGGTCAAAGGGATGTTTTTTTTCACCGGTTTACCGTACAGTCGTTTCAACCAACAGCACGCCAGTCGGGGCTCGCTATACAAAATCGTTTAATTAAGCGGCGCTCATTTCCGCCCGGGAAAAATGGGGTTATTAAACATTTAAAACGCGCCGGATTGCGAATACTCGCGGGTATTAGCCGCGCAGTGTAACAAGGCATATGTATATATGTAGCAAAAAAAAAAAGAAAAACAAGTCGCTCGGGTAGTACATTCGCGAGAAGAGTAGAAGCGTTTCGCCGGTGATTGGTCGCGCGAGGCCCCGACTATCGTAGACCTGGCGAACTTCATAATTGATCGAGAAAATTCACCTCAGGAAGTCGACAACTTCCACCCACCGCGCGACGATCCATACGACCCTTTTTTTACTCTTTGCCCCACTCGAAACTCGTAGAGTATGCGTAGCAAAGTAACGTTTTTATAAAAATAAAAAAATAAATCTTTTCACCCTCTATTATCTTAATTCTCTCCTCTTCATTGTCTATCACTATCTCTTTTTTTCTCATGCAATACAAATTTTCACTATCTATACTTCTTATTAAAAAAAAAAATTCCATCTTTCACTCTCTCTCACTATTTAATTTCACTACTATCGATCTTTCTGCAATAATATATATATACTATTTCTATTAAATAATTTGGCACTTGTCACTTTTCTTTATTTAAATGTGACTTTATATTTAACATAAATTGAGCCGTAGCTATTTGTATTTAGTTAATTAGCGGAAAAATGAAATTAATTGATATTTTCCATAGCGATCGGCACAATGCTAATCTCGTAGGACTTTATTATCAGCGCACGTGTAATACCGTTGATTCAATATAATAATGTAAATAACGCTACTAATAACGGGCGCTGCGATGCAAATGGCAACGACATTATCTGCGTCATCCTGCATTCCTCCCTTCGCAATTACTCTTTCATTATTCGATTAGCGAACGCATGCATGCATTTCTTTTTTACTTCACGTGGACGACGAAATAATTACAGTCCACGTGCCCGGCTGGTTCCGCAGCTGAAAGCACATCTCCCATGTACATAGCTTGAACTCTTCACATTACCTGTATCTGCCGCATATCAGTTAAACGCATATAACATTATGCAAATAATTATTCTAGAAACTGATATACCCTTAGAAAAATATTATCATGACAATCTGAAAAAATATATATGCCAGGTTGTTTAACTTTTAACTTTTTCAAATGTTAATTTTCATTTAATTTTTAATTTTCAATAAAAAAAAAAAATTCACAGCATCCAATGAAGATTCTTAGATTTATTAGATTATATTTTACCTGTCTTATCTATCTTATCTCTGTCTATATCTACATCTTTTCTCTCCGTATCTCTTCTGTCCGACCTTTCGAATAGAAACTCTCGCTAAGTAGAAATTTAGCAACCTTCTTTTCCTTTTTCTTTTTCCAAGACGTTAATATATATTTTTCGACTGGGATTCGCAGAGACACCACTATGGCTGCTGCTGCAGATAGCGCCGATAAAGAACGAGCGGGACCTCGTCGTGCTGTTCCTGCTCACCTTCAGGGACATAACCGCCCTGAAACAGCCGATAGAGACCGACGACAGCAAAGGTGGACTATCCAAGTTCGCAAAATTAGCGAGATCGGTAACGAGATCAAGATCGGTACTCGTTTCGCAATTCAGCTCGCATCTTCCAGCGTTGAAGGACACAGCGTTACCCACCACTGCGAAACAGTCTCATTTGGCCCACGTAAGCGGCAGTAATCGATGTAGACGACGAAAAAAAAAATTATACAAAAAAAAAGTATAAATTCGATTTTCCATTGACATTCGATATTCTATATGTATAGATACATATGTGTGTGTGTACATGTATATGTGTACATACATGTATATGCATATGTGTACATACATGTGTATGAATATGTGTACATACATGTATATGTATATGTATACAGTATCGACGAAGATGAATTTCGAATTGAACTATCGTCGATCGAAATTTCTCGAGGGAATCGATCGGCGCTTTTGACGTATTTGCTATTCAGACCTAGTATCAATTTGCCCAGATGATGTCCCTGAGCGGAGACGTGATGCCGCAGTATCGTCAGGAAGCCCCGAAGACGCCACCGCACATACTACTACACTATTGCGCCTTCAAGGCGATATGGGATTGGATAATCCTTTGTCTGACCTTTTACACGGCTATAATGGTCCCATACAACGTGGCCTTCAAAAACAAAACGAGCGAGGACGTTTCGTTGCTCGTCGTCGACAGCATAGTCGATGTTATATTCTTCATCGATATCGTACTCAATTTTCACACCACCTTCGTCGGCGCCGGTGGAGAAGTCGTTTCCGATCCGAAGGTGCGTGTTAACTTCCCCATAGAGGGAGCTAGAGTCAAGGAAAACTAGCTCCTGGAAAAATAGGAAGCTAAGGTAACAGTACCAATGCTCGGACACGTCCCAGTCGCCGGACACTCCTATGCAGATTTTATTTGTTCCGAATTTAAGTATTAGAAATCCAATTTGACACTCGCAATCGTATTTACAAGCATTATTTGATGCGCAGGAAAAAATTATACAAGGTTTAAGCCTAAATTATTTTCCAGTGTTGCATTGTTTTAAAATATAGACGATATAGTGTCCGGAAATTGGTACAAGCGTTACTACATACGCGACCCAATAACCGGACAGTTGGAAGAAGTTCCGTTGGTCAGCTTTCCACGTAGCTTATCTTCAGTATTGTTTCGCGTAAATATAATTTGTTTCATTGATTTCATTAATCAATTCTTTTAGTTAATATGATCTTATTGAATTCGTACATTACAATTCTCGAAATTTACGATTGTTTGTAAAAATGGGATACTGTCCGAATATAGGGCAGTGCCGAAAATCTGCGTCCGTAGATTGGCACTTTTGATCTCTCTTGGTATTTTCCACCGTAATTTAAAAATGTATATTTTTATAATTAATCGATGTGTTTTGGAAACTGGAAACTATAAGCATTGGTTTCAGTTATTTTCACAGGAAATTTGTTCTTCACCAATTAATAACTGCTGGAATCTGGAGATGCTCTTAACCGTCCAAACATTGGTTCCTTTACCTTATGTTTTCGTAAAAAGACAAAGCTTAAGAGTTTAATGCTAGAGTACTTAAAATTATCGAGGTCGTCGGAAATGCGAATTTTAGCTGACGTCTGGATTTGAGGCTTTGTAAACTGCGTAAATCTAGCTCTAACTTGCGTAAATTTGGAGCTGTCGTCCTAAAACTGTATACAAGTATAATAATACTATGATCAAAGTAATACTATGATCAAACACCTTCAGCATTAAATTTGGTGGAAATCTATCGAAGCGATAAGATTTTAATGGACTTTGCGTTTTTTTAATTACCATAAACGGTATAATTCAAGTAAACATGAAGGTACCCAGATAGACAGGCGTCACGAAACGGACGCAGTTGCCGCAATATTTGCGACATATGCTACACATAGTGCAAATATTGCTTCAACTGCGATCGTTTCGTGGCGCTTGTCTATCTGGGTATCAAGCTTAAATTTGACATGGAAGTAGACTAACACTGTATAATGTTTGATATTACATTATGCGAAAATTAATGTATTCGTTCCAAATTTGATGAAATATTGACAATTTTGAATTTTTCGTCCGCCACGAGTTTATGCATCAAATGTGGCTTTAGAAGTAAAATAATTTGGAGATTCGCCATCAGTGGGGAAAAATACATAAAACGTACCTTCAAAATGGCGAATGACCCAAATTTCAATTAACGATTTTCTACAATAAATTTTGCGGTAAATTTGTACTTTTAATTTTATGAGATCTAGACATTTTTCTATGTTACGAAGAAGGTGCAAAGTATTTACATATAGCTTCCTCATTTATTACAATTTTGCGTTTCCTCCATGGGGAAGCCAAACTCGATCCACGAACTTTCTTATAAAGAAAGCTATGCGCAAAATTGTAAGTTGTAAGTTGTAATAAATAAGGAAGCCATGTGCAAATTATTTTTTTTTCGTCACTTAAAACGGCCATGAAAAGTTTACTTATTTATTGATCTATTTATTATATTTTTTTGACCCCGTATATTTTAGTTAAATTTGTTGTTAGCGCCATTTTGGCGCACATTTCGTTGAACCGGAAGTGACCAAATAATCTTGAATTTAATTTATTTAATTTTTTTTTTCAGGTGATAAGAATGAACTACTTGAAGTCGTGGTTCATAATAGATTTACTGAGTTGTCTGCCTTACGACGTATTCAACGCGTTCGATCATGACGAAGACGGTATCGGTAGTCTCTTCTCGGCGCTGAAAGTCGTCAGGCTACTGAGACTCGGACGAGTCGTTCGTAAGCTGGATCGGTATCTCGAGTACGGTGCCGCGATGCTCATCCTTCTGCTATGCTTCTACATGCTGGTCGCACACTGGCTAGCCTGTATCTGGTACGTCACATTAAGGTGATTTCACCCTACGAACACGTTCTCTAAGGTAACCCGCCGTGACTGCCACTCCGAGCCAACGATCCTTACCCACCAACCTCGTCCAGACTCTTTATCTTGTCTATTTCTCGTACTTAGAGAGGATCTTCATCCATAATCCCAGCGGTCTCGGGACGAGAGCGACTCGATGTCTCTGGAGAGTTCAAGGTCGTCCGTTGTGGCTGCACCTTTTTCAATCGTTATCTCTCTACTCCTCTCTCTCTCTCGTCTCGATCGCATCGCGCTCCCCTGATTTCTTTACCTAGATGGCTTTACAAGCTGCACGGATCGTAGATACTCTTTTTTTCTTTTTTTCTATAATATTCAGATAGAGAAATCAGTCACACTCACACATTACATAACAACGGAAATCCAAGGAGATAGAAAAATTCGTTTAAACAAAAAACGTAACACAAACTCGCAAAAAAAAGCTTCCCCCACGAAAAAGCGAAAGGCGTGTTTGTAGTTATTTTTTTTTTAACGAAGGGCCAATGCACGATCCGAGTAAAATTTTCCGTTCAATAAACCTTAGAGAACTCATAGATTCAAAAAAGCTGAAAAGTACATTCGATAGTACCCAGTGAACACATTTTATTACAGCAATATAACATCGAAATAATATGTAATGTTTCCATCGTTGTATGCAGGTAATGGAGGTAATTTAATGGTAATGATGTATCATGAAGTTACATCACAATAATGTAATTGATCTCTGTAACGATTACATACCCTGTCAGAAATCACCGAGGCAAAATGAGGGTAAACCGACGCTCGGTTTCGGACACTTTCCCGAGGGTTTTTGAGCCCAAACCGACGATAAAAGTGTTACCTTTTGATCGTCGGTTCATCCTCTATTCATCATCGGTCGCATTGAAACCGATGCGATTGAGAATCCACGGCTGCGAACGTCGGCTTACTCTCGGTGAACCTTCCGTCTGATCGAAACCGATGTTCTAAGTTTACCTCGGTTCACCCTCAGGAATCCTCGGAAAAGTGTCCGAAACCGATGATTCGCGATCCCTCGGTAGTTTCCGATAGGGTAACATGTTAATAATAATGTTTATAACCGTTACAAATCTGCAGACAATGTTAATATTACAAAGTGGGGTACGGTTACAAAACCAGACTTCGTAACAGGTGTATAACATGTTTATAACAATGTTACAACAAACAAATAATTATTGGGTTCCCTGTTACCGTCAAAGGCCTTACTGACCAATGTTTAATTGAAAACATTTAAGTTTGTACATCAATTATGATCCGTAGGTAATCCGTCTGAACCGTATATACAATTTTCCAACATACTTTACCCAAGTAAAAGATAGCCGAATAGGTATGGTCGCTGCCTACAAGTCCGAGGCTCCTAGGTTCGTACCGCGACGACGGTACACAAATTAATATAGTTTTTTCTGAGATCTATTCGTTGCTATGGATAGACTACATTCCATTGTCACTACTAAAGATGCTGATTCAAGTATGGGATAAGCGATAATATGTAAAACAAAAAATGAAAAACCGCATGTTACGTTGTTATATAACAACGATATAATACGGTAATATACGGGTGTTATATTGCTGAGCCGGAAATGGCGACTTGCGTGCAATTTACATTTAACTCTAGTAATATTACCTGCCACTTTCAGTTACATTGTTGCTACATTACTGTTTACTGGGTAATATCGTCACGATAACTAGCTGCTGCCTATAGATGGAATAGAGCGGCATGTCTTCGTGCTTATTCGAGGAACAACAAAAAGCCACTATTCCGATCGCTTAAAAAAACACACACACAATTTTGTATCAAACACATTTGACATTTCTGTTGCTATTTTTGGCGAGAAGCTCTCATCGTTCACAGAATCTTCTTCGTGCGCGCGTTTAAAGGTATTCCATAGGGAGATCGGACGCCGATAGCGGGGTTCAGTATTCGTGGCTCTGGAAATTGGCGAACGTAACGCAGTCTCCGTACAGCTACTTGTGGACGAACGCCAGCACAGTGCCGGAACTCGTTGCCGGACCATCCAGGCGAACCATGTACGTCACCGCGCTGTACTTCACGATGACCTGCATGACCTCCGTTGGATTTGGTAACGTAGCCGCCGAGACCGACAACGAGAAAATCTTTACCATCTGTATGATGATTATTGCCGGTATGTTTAACCGTCCATGTACGAGCTCACCGTACGGAGATTATATCTGCG
Organism: Ichneumoninae sp. B BG-2022a; assembly: GCA_030522725.1. Taxonomy (NCBI): domain Eukaryota; kingdom Metazoa; phylum Arthropoda; class Insecta; order Hymenoptera; family Ichneumonidae; species Ichneumoninae sp. B BG-2022a. The sequence continues at coordinate 9,442 of JAPYZD010002699.1, forward strand.
TCCGTCGGCCGGTGTAATAGTGATAAAAATAATTTTCTTTCGTCCGTTAAAGCTCTCCTATACGCCACGATCTTCGGTCACGTGACGACGATAATTCAACAGATGACCTCGGCCACCGCCAAGTACCACGACATGCTCAACAACGTCAGAGAATTCATGAAACTTCACGAAGTGCCGAAAGCTCTGAGCGAGAGGGTAATGGACTACGTCGTCAGCACGTGGGCCATGACCAAAGGTCTCGATACCGACAAAGTTCTAAATTACTGCCCGAAGGACATGAAAGCCGATATATGCGTGCATCTCAATCGTAAAGTTTTCAACGAACATCCTGCCTTCAGGTCAGTCAAGTCGATTGTTTTAATTAATTTTCATCGAAACTTTCAGAATACGTTGAATATTGCAATTTCACCCAACTTCCTTAAATGCCATTAAAGAAACTTCCTCATAGAGGAAGTTTTGTTTCCATGAAAAAAAAGAAATGGATTCGAAAGTTTAATAAAAACGTGTTCAGAATGTTCCAAATACCAAATGTCATACTTCAATTGCAACTGATTTCCTTCCGTGCCAATGAAGAAACTATACTTTGAGACCAAACTGTGCATTTTCTCAGGATTTTGCGTCTTTATAGAGGCAGCTATGAAAAAATAATTATTAATAATTTTTATGAAAACATAAATTTCGACACTTTAATGAGAAAGTGTTAAGAATGTTCAAAAACATCAGAAAATCATATTTAGAAAATATTTCTGGATATGTGTGTGTCTGAGACCCGAAAAATGTAAACTCTGATAATTTGAGAACGGCTTAACCTACCAAGCTGAAATTTCTAAGGTAGGTGGGTCAATCCACAACGTTTGGTTTAATTTTTAACAAAATGTTTTCAGTTATAAAAATTTGACACGTTTTTGAAGTTTGCTAAAAAAAACTTCTGTGCCCACGCTAGCTTTTACAATGTTTGAGCTATCAGGCTAAAAAATTGTATACAAACATTGTATACAAAAATTACAAAACATATACATATACAAAAATTGTATACATTATCGATCGATGATCCCGATTTTATTTGGCGAGGGTCAATAGAACCGTTTCAATTTGATGAGTTTTTCAATTTTTTAAATTTTATGAACAATTAGTATTTTGTTTCTGAAGTGGGATTCCGTATCAAATATTGAGTTAAGAGTAAAATAAGTTGCAGATTCGTGATGAGTTGGTCAAAATATATTACATGAGGCCCCGAAGTAACGAATAACTAAACATTTTATTGGGAATCTTTGTAGTGAACATTTTTAAAAATGTGTGATTTTTTAATACTTTCGATCGCGATTATTTTCTTTTATTAATAAAGCTTCCTCCATGAGGAAGCCCAATAATCACCGAAAAAGATTTTTCATAGATGTTTCTACACAAAAGTAGATTAGATGAGAAAACTTTGTGAAAGTCTCGAATTTCACCCTTTTTTTGTTTCATACATTAAGACTCTACAGTGTTTTTTGTAATATTTTGTTGGTATTTAGATTGGCGTCCGACGGTTGTCTCAGAGCGTTGGCGATGCATTTCACAATGTCGCACAGCGCGCCGGGCGATCTTCTCTACCACACCGGCGAATCGATAGACTCTCTCTGCTTCATCGTCACCGGAAGTCTCGAGGTCATTCAGGACGACGAGGTAGTCGCTATCCTCGGCAAGGGGGACGTTTTCGGAGACAGTTTCTGGAAGGACTCCGCTATCGGTCAGAGCGCTGCTAACGTACGAGCTCTCACCTACTGCGATCTTCACACCATCAAGAGAGACCGGCTTCTCGAAGTTCTCGACTTTTATCAGGCCTTCGCGAACTCATTCGCCAGGAACCTCGTCCTCACGTACAATCTGCGTCATCGGGTAAGTGATTTCTCATTTTTTCTTAAATTAATTTGAAATTTCTTCAAAAAAGCAATAATTCAAGAAGAAGTATTCGAGTTTTTTTGTAACTTGCAGATAGTTTATTGGGTCAAATAAGCTCCGTTTGGGCGTCAAATAATCTCCGTAGCACAGCGGGAGGTCAAACATTCGCGTAGTTTCATTCGATTTAAAAACATACGAAGTGATAATATTTATATTTATAGTATATATATTCATTGGTAAACGACATTCATAAAGTTTCACAACAAATTAGCTTAATATTAGGAGATAATAATTGGCGCAACTTTCATAGCCGAGTAGAAATGACGTCGGGTGGGATTTTCACAGTACATTTTTTTTACATATATAAATATGGCTGATGAGAACGGGAGGTAGCGCAGCTTAAAGTTAGAAGTTCAGGCCGTCCCGGACACGTCGAATTGTTATATATCGCTCGCTGGAAAACCCCTCGAAAAAAATTCGAACTTAAACAACTTAAACAACGCGTCCGCAGCGAGAGTATCTTTCCGGCAGCTGAATCGCGAGTTGCTTCCCTCGCTTTATCTCTCCTAATAAAATTCGTTTGACGTCTCTCATCGTTACTCCAACTTTGCCTAACAATAATAAGAAAAATAAAAAAAAAAAAGATCGTCGCTTTCCAAAATTTCGATGTGACAATCCGTTCGCGCGTTCTTCGACTTCATTCTAAAATCGATAGTTTACAATTCGATTCCCGACACCGATACGAAAAACAAAATCTTTAAAGAAATATCAGTATTCAGACTCATAGATAAAAATTTAACAGAAGACAGTTCGTTCCGCGAAATATACAAAGACCCTCAGTCGTACGTGTTATCTCAATATTCCTCGCCAGGAGAAAAGGTTCGCTCATTCGGGAGGTTTGTCCCTGAGCCCGTCACTGTGCATTTTTCGTCCGGAAAGCTCGAGCAGAACTTTCGATGTTGGATGCTGATCGAGGATGGATTTCTGTTCTCTCATGTCCTCCTCTGCATCGGGTATCGGGCCGACGCCCCATACCTCGAGATGTTTTATCTTGAAGTTTTCCTTGCCGCTGAGCTGGACGTAGTTCTGAAAGGTCGTGCACGATACGCTCGATTTACCAGTGCCGTACTCGCAGTCGAGCCAAAGTCCCGGGTAGTTCAATTGCCCGCCGATAAGCAATCCGTTCAGCATGGTCTGCTGGTGAAGATTCAAGTACTGATAATGATTGTTGTAACCGCTGGAGTTGAAGGTCAGAATGTCGGGCTCGAGCTTGAAGACGAAGCAGGTTTGGTTGCCAACGAAGTTCGGACTGAGTGCCCAGTTGTCCGGGGCGAAAGCTCCGAAAACGTGGTCGTCTGTGTCCTGGACGATCATAATCGTAGCGCCCTGCAGCGATATGCGGCCAAGCATCGTCGAGAACGATTCTCCGTGCACCTGACTGGAGAACAAGAATCGCCACTCGTCGCGGAGGTCGAGCGGGAGGCTCAGATTCAGAAACAATACATCGCCCAGTCCAAGTATGCTCGGAAAATGCGGAATATTCTCGAGTCCCCGGCATATCGGCAAAAGATTTAGGTCGTTCATACGCGCCCCCGTGTTCTTGTCGCCCTTCTTCTGCGAAGCCAGGAACAGACATTGAAAAACGTGAGACTGAATCTTCTTGAAAGTTGCCGCCTGAGCGTACCAGCTCTCCACCTGATCGATCGTCAGTAAATCCTCGAATTTCGTGAGTTCCTCGCAGAGACTCCTCGAACGCATTCCTATCCTCCTCGTGTTCACCGTGCAGCCTATGCTGCTCCAGCTCATGTAATGCGAATTCGCGCAATTTTTCTGGAGCCTCAGATACGAATTTATCGTCGCCTGAACGTATTGCAGAAATATCTCTGTCGATATATCCAGTTTCTGCTCCTCGTCGGAGCATCCATTGAACACCAGACTCGTTCTCTCCTCCGGACTTCCCCTCACCGCGAAGACATAGAGACGACCGAAATTCTCGCCGTTTATCGCCGATACTTTCTTTCCTGGCTCGTGACACAGAAATCTCACTGTGAATTGGAGTAGCGTGTCGTCCAGATGCGTCGACCAGTGCTTGAAGATATCCTCGCGTTTTATCGAACCGGAGCTTCGCGACATCGATTTGAATAGATTCTCCACAAGGGTTACCTCGTCGGCCGAGAGTATGTTCGCCGAGGAGGCCGAACGGCTGGAACCGTGACCCATCTGATAAACAAAAACCCAAAAATATTTTCAATCATGAAGATATGCTGTAAAAAAAAATTATGAATTTAATGCAGCAGACTGCGAGTTTTTATGCTGTTTTTAAAACTGGTACACTAAATTTAATGAGCAATCATGATGAAAAATAAGTGGAGTTTTGCAGTGAAATTAAAGTAAATTATCAGATCCAAAGTTCTTTTATAGTAAAACTTAAAGTAAATTAGTAGAAGCAAAGTATTTCTAAAGTTTTTTATATGCCGTACTTTAATGTTTCATCACAATTATACACGAAATTTAATGTAGCAGTTTATGCATAAAACATTTCCCGTACCGGTACGTTAAATTTCATACGACTTTTTTTTAGGGTGTACGTAAAAAAAACATAAACACGCTCGTACTCGTGAGGCAAAACTAAAAAAAAAAACTCGTGACAGATGGTACAAACCTTGTTAACGTAAATTAACAATTTTTTTCCTCGAAATCCGGTGGATCTACATAATCACAGTTTTCTCTCTATCTCGCGAGTTCACTCGAACGTTGCATTTCGTGATGTTTTTTTTTTTTGTTCTACCGACAATTAAACGCCCGACGAGTGCTCGGGCCGAGCCTCGGCGATAAATAAAATATTTGTAGGTTATGGAGCCGCGCTCTCGAGTGTAGTCTGCTCTCTACAAGGACTTATCGACTGGCGTTTGTGCGCCTGCGTCGAGTCCTCGGGCAGAGAGAGAGAGAAATTCGCCCCGGCGCGTTTTATCCGTCGTCGTTCACTGAGCCGTCATCCCGCGCGTGCATCATGCACCTTTTTATGTTTGCACACAAAGACCCGTTTCACGTTTAGGGTACGGCCTGTAAACGTGACCGAGAAGCTTAAAAATGCGACAATGGAATAAATGGAAACGGATATTCCGTCGTGGGAGTTGACCCGTGAATCCCCCGTTCGATTACATCCTTTAACGGAGCGTAAGATTTTACAACGACGCGCAGCACCGAACCGTGTGTTCCTTAATTCATCCGTTTATGCCACTGGCTGCATTCGAGATACACTCCAGAGAAATATTCAAAAATGTCCCAGTGACAATCACTTCGGGTTTGAAAATTTTTTATTTTTTAACCGGTAGTGACGTCATGCAGAAAAACTTGAAGTTTCGTTGTGACGTCACTGCCGGTTTGAAAATCTCATTTTTCGACCGAAAGGGACGCCATACCGGAAATGCGTCACCGCTGATTTAAAAAATGTATTTTTCGATAAGAACGACGATAAGAACATCTAATTTTTGGATAATAACGACGATGAGAAGATCTCATTTTTCGATAAGAAAATCTCATTTTTCGATAAGAAAATCTCATTTTTCGATAAGAAAATCTCATTTTTCGATAAGAAAATCGGTAAGAAAATAGATAAGAAAATCGATAAGAAAATCGATAAGTAAATCGATAAGAAAATCGACAAGAAAATCGACAAGAAAATCGACAAGAAAATCGACAAGAAAATCGACAAGAAAATCGACAAGAAAATCGACAAGAAAATCGACAAG